>JANRGW010047488.1:4472-43911 GCA_024733675.1 Psilopsiagon aymara
GCTGATCGCCCGCAGGGGCTGTGCGGGCAGGAACCTCGCGTCCAGCCCCGGCCCCGGTCCAGGCTCGCCCTCCGAGGGGCCTGGGCGGCAGCAAGATGTTCCTCAAGCTGGCCGTCGTGGTGCAGGTGCTGTCGCTGCTGGCAAGCCGGGCTCACTGCTTCCCGAAGCCCGGGGGCAAAGGTAAGCGCCTTCCTGAACACATTTTTTCCATTTTCTATGAATGGGGAAAGTTTCTCAGGGTTCAGATAAAGTAAAAACTTTCCTTCCACTTGACTAAAAGCAATTAGATCCTAAAGAAACAATATTCCTGGTGCAAGAGGCTGGATCACTGAAGTTGTAATCTAATATGAAAGTGAAGAGATAGGTGCCGGTAGAGGGAAAAGCTCTGAATTGTTTCAGTCTTTTCCAAGAGATGTTTCCAGCCATTCCACAGCAGTTTCTGCACAAGTCTCTCTCTCACTCCCAGTCTCCCCTGGTAGTCTGGATGTAAGAGATTTTTAATCTCTTGGTTGTACCAATCCGATTATTGCTATTTTAGTCAATCACTTACAGCATTCCCCCCTCCTTTTCTTTTTACTAGTTTTCCTATCAGAAAGGGGTTACCAAGTCTATATCTGTATTTGTATTATGTCTTTTGCAAAATCCCTCCTTCTGCCCCAATCATGCTTTGTTTAAATATTTGACTTTTTTATTGTATTCTCATTCTTCTAAGAACAATGATTTTATTTATTTTTTTACATGAAGTAGCAGTTGGCATCAGATTTAAGACTGTTTTATGAGAGAAAACTAGAAGAAAAAACATGCTGTCCTTTTGTAGTTGCATGCATCATATAAATGAGTGTATATCTGTGTGGTTTTTTATTCTAGATAAAGCTATACACAACAGACAATTAAGTGTAGAAAGACCTCTGGAGGAACAGGTAAGTGAAATAAAAAAAATTTACAATGTTTTGTTTGGGTATTTCTATAATGTTTTAAGCCTTCAGGTACCAGATCCATGAATATCCTAATGGCTTAATAAGTGAGTTAATAGATTTGTCAGTAAAGTAAATATTGACGAGCTTGGATACAAAGTAGAGAACTGACACATAGAGTTTTAATGTCCAGCATTTCAAAAGCAGGTTGTTAGCTCCAGCAGTTCACAGGTGTATCGTACCTTTGTATTGACATCCTACAGGAATATAGCAGGAGCTTTGATTGAAGTGGGAAAATCTAACTGGCCTTTATCTTTAAATGGAAAGCCCATCACAGCTTCTAATAATGTCCAATTATGAACAAAGGGTGAGGTGGAACTGACAAAAACTGTGAATTGCTAAATCATGTGCTACTTATTAAGGCAAACTTCTTACTAAGAGTGAATTTCAGGCATTGAGGCTTCTGCTGATATTGATAAATTGAGAGATCACATATTTTAGTGTGTTTATTCCTTCTGCCTGTTTGCTATTTTACTTGGTTTATTTTTGTATATCAGATCGCTGAAGCTGAGGCAGACAAGAATAGGAAGATAGCTCCCACAGGTAAAACATCTTTCCTGGTTTTATAGCAATATTCATAATGGATTCAAAGAGGTGTAAGATTTTATGTCATGTGTGCATTCATATATTTTCCAGAAAATAAGCCAGAGTTCAGGAATTATTCCTTTGTCGATGACCTGAATCTGCTAAAATCAGTAGCAGAAAGAGAGAGGACTGAAAAGGAGAGGGAGTCAATTAGAAGCTCTTTGTATGAACAGCAACTGGCCATGGATGATGCAGACTCCACCAAGAACCGCAGGCTTGTGGATGACTATGACTCCACTAAAAGCGGACAGGACTATAAATTCCAAGGTATTCTGTAGTTATCTTTTGGTGAACTTTAGTTTAGACCTCTCTTGCAGTCTGGTTGCATTCATGAATTTTTCACTCACCTTTGTTACTGTAATGCAGTTTCGATTACTTCCAGTAGTGGAAGCTTGACATATTAGAATTGGGTTTTGAAGCACAAGACAAAAGAATTTCTGTTGATTTTCAGAGTCTTCTTCTGTGGAGGAAAATCCAACTGTGTAATTTGCATTATGTTTTTAGCAATTTCAGTTTGATGGAAGGAAAATGGGACATGCTTTTATATGAAAATATATTTTATTCTGGTTTGAAAGGAAGATGCACTTTTACATAGAGCTAAATTACATATATTTGTTCCAAGTGTTCTGTACAATGCTAGATAATTCTCTTCATCACAAAACTAAAAGTTACCAAAGTCCAAAGAACACTTCCCTTTACTACAGGAGTAGTTAATTGACTTGTAGTTTAAGTGAGTCCTCTGGGAGCTGTGAGCGGCATTTAACTCAGGAACTTTTTAATTATATCAAAGCATGCAGATCACAGACCAAGGTTTCATCATCATATTCGCTTTCCCATTAGTCATGATGATATTATTTGTCATAAGTAATTATTACATAATTAAAACTTCATTTGCTAAAATCCAAACAGGGAGATAGTGTGGTGTTTGTCATGATCAGTTTTGAACTAAGTGGCCATACAATGGAAGCTGATACCAGGAAGATGGATGTAAGCAGATATGTGAGGAGTATTCTCTCATTCTTACATTCTTTTTCTATAAAAAAAGGAGAGTATGCTCCTGACATTCACCTTTGCTCTTTCAAAAGTCAGAAAGGCATTTTTCAGATGTGGAAAATAGACACAAAGAACTTTTTACTGGGTGTGATGTAATGGGTTCTAAAGTGTGTATCAAAGTACATTCCTAATGTTTCAAAAAAGTGCTGGTTTGCTCTGAAGAGAAAAAGATGTGGGCAGATGTTTCTTTTACAAGACGTCTAGTCCAAATGACTTGGGACACTCAGCACACAGTTAAACTGTAATCCTTTTAGATGATCCAGATGGCCTCCATCAATTAGATGGCACTCCTTTGACTGCTGAAGACATTGTTCAAAAAATTGCTGCAAGAATATATGAGGAAAATGATAGAGGAGTGTTTGACAAGATTGTTTCAAAACTTCTGAATCTGGGGCTAGTAAGTACTTCTTAATACTTCATTTAGCTGGCTTGTGGGTTGGTTTAATGCTCTTTTAAAAAGCAATTGGATGAGCACTGTGTCCTGCTGACTTGAGTGAAAATGAATGGGATTTAGGCTCTAGGCAAGCTTCTTGCATTATTTGGGCACACTGCAATAATATTATTGTTCCTGTAATAGCTTTGCAAAAAAATAGGCCAAGCTGCAGAATGTTTCTGATGTTGAGAAAACATTCACTGATTGTGCTCTTCCCATGTCTGCTCTCATTTTCCCTGTAATTTCTCTTCTCATTCTCATAGAGATCTTTTCTATTTTTAACTTCTTTTGGATGCTTATGGGGAAAAGCCTGAGCACATTCCTGTCCACCTACTGAGTGTTGTCATCAGCAGGTGTATAATGGTGCTGGTTAGCTGAGGATACGTATCTCATTGTTCCTGATTTTTAGCAAGACTGAGTTTGTCTCCAACCTCTAGATGTCTCGATGGTTTTAGCTATTGCAATATGGGATCCTTATACTTTGAAGTGCAAACCTTATCTTTCGTGCAATAGATTTTGCGAGTAGTTGTTGCATGCTGAATCCCACTGATATGTTGCAGAACATATGCATTTATACACACACATGTATATGCACATATATACTGCACTTGCAGCTCCATCATTCAAGCTGGACTCTTAACAAATGTGTTAAGCCCTATATTGGTTTGCTTTCCTACTGGAGGCTGTATGGGTGGGTAGGTGTTTTTTTCGTATACCCACATATTTGATGTGTGTTTGTACATGTGTATATATATATCTTCATAAAAATATAGACATGTATGTATGTCTCTATGTATAAACATATCCACCAGTGAACATATTAACCTGTCTGTGCTTAGCTTTGAAGTAAACATATTTGAAGCAACCTATTTACAAAGCTCAAGTTTCATATCAACCACGAATCTAGGAAAACCACAATATTCTGTAAGTACTCTGCACAAATGTTTTAACAGATCACAGAGAGTCAGGCCTACACTCTGGAAGATGAAGTGGCAGAGGTTTTACAGCAGCTAATCGCGAATGAAGCGAAAGGCCGTGAGAAGGAGTCTGAAGATTTTGATTACCCTCCAAGCAGAGTGGAAAGTGATACAAAAGAGAGGCAACAGGAAAGAATGGTAACTTCTTAGCCAATTATTTTTATTCATCTGCCAAAAGTACAAGCAGACCAATACACTGCTTTGCTTTAGGGAAAAATTAGTTCAATCTGAAAACAAAGATGTTCTTAAAGAAATTCCATTAGAGAGAAAAATAAATTGTGAGTTACTTTGAGGTTTAAATCAAATGCCTAATTGAAATAACTTTGAGAAAATAGTATAGTCTTCAACTCATAATTAGGAAAATGTTGGCATCAGATATTGATACTATTTATTGCTCTATTAACTCTATCACCAAGAGCAATGTGCTTATAGATACTATTTTTTTATGTCTTTTATGGAGATACCAAGCAAAGCTGATCGGGATAGTTTTGTTAATGGAGAAATTGATGATACACTGGATAACACATGGTCATCATCTAATATCTTGGAAAGAAGAAATGAGCTGCCCTCTGAAGATAATTTTGAAGACCTCCAATATTTTCCAAACTTCTATGCACTATTAAAAAGCCTCAACTCAGGTGAGCTCATTGTGTGTTTACAGGACTAATTAGGAAAAAAGTTAGAAAATTTGTATTTTCTCTGGTTTGCTCTCATGCTTTCCCTTCCCCACAGCTGCTCTAGCTGCCAAAAGACCATGTGCTTTAAAAGCATTCTCTAAGATGCACAGCAGAAATTAATGATCAGTGAGTACGGCAAAATACTGTGAGGCACTCAAAACTGCAAACTGCGTGACCTAGGTAGCCCTTCCCATCTTCTGTATGATTCAGGAGTCCTGAATTCTTTTTATTCCCGTAACGGCTTGATGGAAAAACTGGCAAATTGTTTTCTCCAGAGATCTTTCCAGTAACATCCGTGTCTCCTAAGCCAACAGAGATACGAGTAAGCCACACTAGAATTCTCCTAGTGACAGTACCAGTAAATGAGTCTGAGCCACCCAGCCTTTTCACAAACCACACATTCGTTGTTTATTGCAATGAAAGCCCTGCATGCCTCTTCCTATTCCGGTGCTAGACATCATTGCCTTCCAGTTATTTCAGGCAATATTGTGGCACCTTGCCACAACCCCTTTGTCAGCACGTTCTGCCCCACACCCACTTGCACCCTCTGCAGCCAGCATATCTTCTGTTTTTTCCATCACAGTCAACGACAGTTTATTCTGTAGATTCTTTGTCCTGCAGAAGCCTTAATCTTGCTTCAAATTGTCCTCATGAACACCTGAGTGGAGAGCTAGAACCTGAGGGCATGTTTTGCTCAAGTCCAATCTACAAACTTCATAATCTTCTTCCTGTTCTTTGCATTTTCCCATAGCAGTTCTGTATGCTCGTTCTTTCTCTTTTTGTACTCACAAAGCAGAACAGCATGTTGGGTTTAACAGGTTATCAAGCAAATCAAACCAGGTCCCACTGGCTGCCCATCTGTGCCTGTCTCCTGCTTTATCCTGTTCACCTGCCAGCTTGTATCATGCTGGAGGGCAAGGGATTCAATTCACTTGCATCCTACAGATATTTGTTAAGTTGCAGGCAGCAATAAAAAAACTGTTGAGCAGCTCTCTAAAGGGGCTGGCTCTCAGAAAGGCTGGGAGTATGTCTCAGGCTGTCCCTGCCTGACAGTGTCCCTGCCTCTGTTGGATCCTTCAGCAACAACCTGGGATGCAGGAAGAGCTTGTGTAAAGTGTGTTATGGGGGAGTTTCATGCTGCTAATGCAGAAATAGAGTCATATTGTTCAGCAGATAAAAACAATGGAAAAAAAAATCTAATAAGCAATGACTGTGAAGATAGAGATATGCATGGGCAAGAAAGATTGATTTTTATAATGAAAAATCATTCTTTGTAGCCCATTCTGGAGTCAGGATCCTTCCAACCATGCAATATTGTGTTTTCCCAGAACCTAAGCCATGATATTGTGCATGCTAACAATCTCATTTGAGATACTTTATATTTTTTAATTGAACTCATGGATCTTATAGGAGAAAGGATCTCTGAGCCATCTTCCTCATATAGAGCCTATATGTGCCCTCTGACCAGCAATTTGAACTCTGGCAAGTTACTTCATCTCAGTGTGTTTAGTTTTCTTATCTGTAAAATGGAATTCATACCATTTGCCTTCCATAACATAGACTTTCACGATAAAAAGCTATGAAGAACCAAACCCTGAAATTTTAAAGTATATCCAGCTGTACTTTGCAGGAGCAGTTTAAAAGGAAACATATATAGGAGCTCTCTTTGCTAATCCAGCACAGCATTTTACTTTAGTGAGTAGGTAATTTTTTAGGCATTAAGTTTGTGCAGAATCTGCAGAACTGAGTTTTCCAAGTTGCCTGAAGTCTGACTAGTTTTGCTTTATCTCCTCATGCAGAGACAGAGGCAAAAGAGAAAGAGACCTTGATAACTATTATGAAAACCCTGATTGATTTTGTGAAGATGATGGTTAAATATGGAACAATCACACCAGAGGAAGGGGTTTCCTATTTGGGTGAGAGCACATACTTTATGCCACAGTGTTATTAATGCTATGTTCTTACTTTACCAATAGTGGTAATTATATTTTCTTGCTTGCTTTTATGAATCTTGTTTTAGACTTGTTCATTCAAAATGTTAAAGCTGTACCTGAAAATTATTCATCCTTCCTTATAGCAATGTTGATTTCCAAACTGCTTTAATATTTCCATCAAATGAAGGAAAGGTTATTTTTCAGATATATATTCAGAAGGTTATTCCACTTTCACACCTGTGAAGCGC
The DNA here is from genome assembly GCA_024733675.1 of Psilopsiagon aymara. Lineage (NCBI taxonomy): Eukaryota > Metazoa > Chordata > Aves > Psittaciformes > Psittacidae > Psilopsiagon > Psilopsiagon aymara. Next base: position 11,354 of record JANRGW010047488.1, read on the forward strand.
ACTTGATTTGAATGGCTTTAATGTCAGGGGAAGATTAGTGTTTTGCTCAGTTATATTGATGTGGATCTGGTACCTGCATTTTCTAAAAAGAATCCATCACTTCAGTACCATTCATCTGTCACCTGTAAGTAGCTAGAGTAGATGGGACCTAGTGCTATAGTCTTCTACCAAATAAAACTCCTCCTGCCCATGGAAACCATTACATCTTGGCACAAGAGTAGTTTTTGAAGCACTTTCTCCTGGGTCTGTTCTAGAGTCTGTGGCTATGCAGACTTTGTGAAATTCCCTGAAGAGGGATGTTGGAACAGCCTAGTTTTGTTGTTCTGTTTTGTTCTGCTTTGTCACACACCTCTCCTGGTTTTTACGAACTTTTCTGTTAACTGTTGGTAGCCTTTCTAGATAAACAAGAAAAGCTACAGGAGGGCTCATCTGCATAAGCTCTGCACAAACCTTTTATTTCTCTTAAGAATTCCTGGTCTGGGTTAGCCTGAAAAGATTTTGTTTACATCAGGACAATTTCTCAGCTTAATAAATCAGCCCATTACAGAGATGGGACTGGCAGCGATCTTTCATGATTTCTGCTGGCTTGTTTGATATGGGCCATTGCAGATACATGGTTTATCCATGCAACTGTACCTGTATGGATTATCAATTCCTTGGCTGCAAAAAATCCAGTGTATCATAATTCACATTCAGTTCATGATTGCACCTCGTTTCTAAAGAATCCATTATTGCTCTAACCAAGATTATCCCTTTATTTTCTGTGCGAAGCCCTTGAATTTTACAATGTTTTTACTACTTCTGCTACAGTTCAGCTCTTTACTTCTCTTGTTAACTATACATTTAAAGAAAGATAAACATAAATAAATGGTTAGTTACCAGCTCAATGGTTTCAGTGGCATTCTACAAATGAAGATATTACAGCTGGAGCATATATTGCCCTCACTGATAGTCTTGTGCCAAACCTTAATAGGCTAAATTCATCCCTGATGCAAGACCACTCAGATACTGGAATTACACTAGGGATGCATTTTTTCTGCTAAAATTCAGGGCAGTTGTTCACATTGGCTTTACTTTGAGTAAATAAATACTGTATCCCTGGAAACAAATTGCCATGATGACATAGTATGGAAGGCAGGGATTAGGTTCAGAGGTCTGATTCAGTCTGGATTTAAAGTAGGACTATCAACTGATGTATCCAGGCTCTGTCTTGCAAATGAGTGATTTATGACGAGATGGATTTTGTACTCCATCAATGCAACTTACTGTAGTGGAAAAAGCTTTCTCATAGGTCTGAAGTTGCTTCTGTGGTATTCTTTTTTTAGACTTGCTGTTAAGAAATTGCTTTAAAGCTGACCTTCATTCATTGGGCTAATACTGTCAAAGATTCAAGAATAGCAAGCACTGGAGAATCTTGGCTTCTTGCAGTATCCCTAAGCATGGCAGCAGTTTCACTGCCACCCTTATTCAACTGGAAGTTACATCATAATACACTCAGTAATGCTTGAATAGGTACTGTGTTTCTGGTGCAGTTTAGGTTAGGGGATTGATGCCCAGCTGTGTTTATTTATAGTGGATAAAGGAATTAGCATGAATGATTGTCAGAGAGAAGAAGCAATTTTTAAAATGGGCAGCTTTTGTATACTGGGTCTGTGCAGATGGATTATATCTTTTCTTTGTTCTATTACAGTAGGAAGCTGCCTAAATTACTTTTCCCCACTCTGTGGCTGAAGCCATGCATAAGCTGTGTCCCTGAATTATACATTCAAAATAATAAATCATTTACTGAATCAAGTCACAAGCTTTTGTGCCTCTCATACAGATGCAGAAACAGTGGCTTTGAATGCATATACCAGTAACAGCTGGTTTGGGATTTGGAAACCACAGCATTATGTCATCATCATTGTATCCTACTCTAGGGAAAGTATCTTGCTGCTGCAGTGAATGATTTTATTAGGTTTAACTTTAATTTACAAAGGATCTAGCTGCAGTACGGTGCAAGAAAAACACACATGCACATACATACAAATGCAAGGAGGGGGAAGTTCATGTTTTAATATACATATTCAATATTAAATAGAAATCTGAAATCTTTCCACATGCTAAATATGTAACTAAGAACCCAGAAAGCCAGGAGAAAAAGTACTGCCTACCTTTTACAGTATCTATTCAGAAAGTATAGCTCTGGAAGCATTAAGAACAGGCTGTAACAAACTGATATAAACTGTGTGTTCAGCTGAAATGCATCATATGTGATAATTGCCCTATTGTGGCAAAATGCCACTATTTTCCATCACTCTTTACTTCCTTAACTGTGGATGCTGTATTTTATTGTATTGGTACAAACTCTTCTGTGGAATGAAGGCCTCATAATACATGTCTAGCCTGTTCAAAGGCTTTCAGAAATCCTTCTAGAAAGCCTATCTGCCTTCTGTAGACTGAGAGCTGCTCTAATATCATTTTTGCAATTAAATTAATGGACATTATTGGTACAGAAAGCTTAAGGTAATTAATCATATGACACAGGATCTTGATTACACAGGTGTCTTATTAATTAGATCCAACTGTGGTATCAACTTACCCACCTATGGGTTGGTTGTCAACATCCAGCAAATGCTGCCCAAACAGCTGAACTCTCCTTGCTTGCTGCAGCCTGCCAGAAGCACAGGCTGTTATCACTGAACAGGCTGAAACAATGATTGCTGTTGGCAAGGATGCAGTGACAAAAAGGAATGAAAGAGTTGGAATCTCTCCACATAATGACCAGCAGAAAGCAGGAAGAAACTTTCAGAGAAGTTACGACTGATTCAGCATAAAACATTTCATTATTCATGGCATTCATACTGTTTCTGTTGCATAAATAGCTGATACTATATTTTCCATGCAGAACTGAAAGGGCTCTATCCTTCAGGGTGCTTCAAGAGAAAAAGTGCGTTTTAAGCCACTCACTTTGATTTCAGCAGAGCAGAATAAGGAATTCATTGTGTAGATACTTTACTGTTTGAGTGTTAGTTTGAGAATAATACCATACTTTTCATTTTCCTTCTGTCTGCTGAGTAGTGTCATGGTGGAGATTCACTGTGAGAGCTTTTCTAGCAAAGCCATCTATCACAGGGCAGATAAATGTTAACAAAAATATTTGTCTACACCACACAAAGAGGAATTTTTTGTGTGATGAGTGCCTTTTCCTGCATAAACCAGGCTATCACACTAATGTTAAAATGAAAGCATACCAGTCCACTACTATCCTGGTAAAAGCTCTGTTTGTAGTAATTATGTAAAGTAAACTATAGTTTTGTAATACATTTTAAAATCACTGTTGTCAGCTTAGAAGTAGGAAGAAATGGTTCCTGCCAGTTTGTTCAGACGTATTTGTAAGTCATCTCCCACCAATAAGACCAAAATAATGAGTGATTTTTAGAACCATTCTAGGAAATATTTTTAATTAGAGCCTTGAGGACCATAACAAAAAGAGACCTTTGAGAGATGCTAAACAAATTCCTGAGAGACACCACTGTGTATGCATGAACTCTTTGTAAAAAGTACATTGATTATATTCTGCTGCTGTAAGGTGCTTACAAGAGTAGATTTGCAGAAAATTTTTTCTATTGCCACTCCAACCAAATGAAAGTTGTGTTGTCTGATGAACTATCACCCTAGAAATGTAAATTAGTTATGTGCACATTGTGTTCTTGCATGGAGTTCTCACTTATTGACTGGTACATGTAGCACAAACTTTTGCCATCAGTACTTCTCTCTCTCACAGAGATATAGAAGCTTCACCATGATACTGCGTGTTTTATCACATCACATGATTGAGGTTGGTACTTTTGTTTTCAGTTTCTGAATCAGGGCTCTGTGTCTTCCAAAACTGAACAAAGTTGAAAAAGGCGAAGTGTGGGAAGAAAATTAAGTTTAAGCACTACATAGCTTTGCTCTTTCTGAGGGACATCCCGCTTTTCACCTCCTTGTAGTAGAGCATTTTACTTACTGGAGCCACAGTGTATAACGCACAGCCCACTGCAGACTGGGTGGGGAGCAAACCCCCCCTTTAATTAGGAGAGAAATGGAGAATTTGCTCCAGCTCATCAGTATGCAGTGTTTGAGTCACAGTTGCCCCCCTGCATAGACCAAACCAAAGCCATCTCTCACACCACCTCCCTTTGGCTCTGACTCACTGTCAGAATGCGCACTCTTCCCCATGACTGAGTAGGAGATTGTGTTGGTTAGAAATGGACATGAACAGATGTCTCTGTTTACCTCTTCTACCCCCTCATCATTTGTTCTCCATGGACAATTGGAAAGAAGGCCAAACTGCAGGATGCACTAGCAATAGGGAGGTGGATGGTTCACTGGTAAGCTATTGCCGAGGTATACATGCACTTATCAGTTTGTCCTTTCCTAAAGTTACTGTTGGATATTGTTTTACGATAATACTCTCTTTAAGACAGACTGAGGCAGCATGAAATTTCCCCTGAGGCTGCAGGGGAAATAGAAGAAGCAGAAAGTCCCCTATTTTTAGGGGACATGATTTTTATCATGTCCCTGCTTCTGCATGCTAAGGAATATGTAATAACTATTCTGTTCTGCCTCTCACATTTGCACTTGGTAGCCTCCACAGCTCCACTTCCGATCAAGACAAAGCTCTGCAATTTCCCTGGCATAGGCCAGTGCGTAATAGACACAATCTGGCCTTTTCTTGGTCAAGGAGGACTTGTTCAAATACTGTGATTAATGCTTGAAGTTCTCATCAGCACAGATGCTGCGGGCCAAAGGTCTGATCCTGATATTTGTTTAGGCAAGAACAGGCACAGAGCCTGTGGGTGAGGCAGAGAGCAGATCACAGGACTGACTGGCATCACCTTCCCTTACTCACTGTCCCCAGAAGCAGATGCTCCCTGATGCAGAGTGCATGATTTCAGAGGAGTGAGGGAAAGTGTGGCTAAACCAGTGCCAGAAGCTGCAAGTGGTAAATGGACAGTATCATGTGAACCTTTTGTTCTTTCCTCCATTTTGACCTGGGAGATGAAAGACACGGACAGTATTTCGTAATACAGCTAAAACCAAAATGAATTTGCATGAAGGTAAAATAAAAGGATGTGAGGACAGAGAGCGTGCAAAGGTCCCAGGTAAGACTGGAACCTAGGAAGTAAGTTAATCACAGACCCCACTGCAACTTTATAGCTTTTCTTTCTGTAGCTCTATCCTATGCCTCATCCATGTCTGTCCCATGCTACTTTTGCCTTGGAATGTTTTGTCTCCCCCACTGCTTAGATCTTACCACCTATTTTCTCTCATTCAGACTCAGTGCAGGGAAAAAAAATGGGTAGCTATGGTGTGAAAAGTCTATTACAGCTAACTTCCCAGGTCTTAAAAGACAGGACTCCCACACACTACAGTAAAGTGGGCATCACCTGAGAGTGGCAGTGAGAGCATGGTATTTCTAGGATCCATACGATCTAAATTTTCTCAGGAATCTTTCTGGGAGAGATCCAGAGTAGTTTTGTGATGAGAAAAAGAATTTGTAATCCTATTACATGACTATCAAATCATATGTCCAAGAGCCAGAATGACTATATTACAGTTCATTCCTTTGTTTATCACTATCTACCCTTTACATTTGCAGCTTTTTCTTGCAAATATATTACCTTTTCTTCCACTTCCCTTCACTGCTTCCTCTATGCTTTCCCAACTGGATACTTTGTAAGAAATCTCCATCTCCACATTATCTCTTTTGACAAGTACATTGCTTAGTGCTTGAAAAGCTAGGCTTTGCATCCTACCACGCGACTTGCGTTTCTAAAGAAAGGAGGGCAATGCTTTAATTTTCTCTCACTGTATTTAATAGCTGCATAAAAAATCCCCTTACTTCGTGAATTCAGTATCTCTGTTGGCAGCTGAGCATCGAGACCATAAGTTATGATTTCAGATGATAATGTGGGTGTGGGGTAAAGAAGTTGTCACTGAACTTTCAGAACTAAGCTCCATCCCACTCTTGCAGTAGAGGCGGCTGCATGCTTCTTCAGTCCCAAACCGTCATGCTTTTAAAGTGTATGCTATCAAAATATATAAAATGTGCACACAGGCCATATAGCAGCCTCAGAATGGGAAAGGGTTAGAAAAGGACTGCACCACACAGCTCTAGGAGACCTGGAACAAAGCAAAGGAAACAGGTTTTAATCTGATTGCCAAGCAATACTGCTGATGTTTGTATTTCAGATCACTCTGACCATCTATCTTGTGTGCAATGCATTTACAAGCGATGCCACTACCTTGAGTTTTTCATCCAACATATCATTCCTCATGGCACCATCATGAAAAATCTGTCAAACAGGAAGATTCAAAAAGAAAATGCTGTATCTTGCAAGGCAGGGAGTTAGAAAGGAACAGGAGACTTGCAAGGCTGAGACCCATTTGTAATTCCATAATGGAGGGATTTCTCTTGTTCAGCACAGTTTAAGCAGTTTGTGTGACAAATGCAAGATACATGTATGAGCTAACTAAAGGTCAAAGTCTGCTTTTGACTACAGTGGTGAAAATCCAGTGGATACTGACAGTTCTTGGACCCACATTCATGTAAACTAAAAGTAAGATTTGGCCAAAGGATTCATTGGGTATGCTATTCCCCACAGAATAGTCACAAGCAAATGCTGTGATGTCCTGAGTTTTGTCACAGATGGAAAAAGCTTTATGAACTCTTAAGGAGCATCTACTGCAGGAGACAGAGCCCTGGGAGAACTGTGCTTTCTTAATGCATGAAATATGCGCATCTCATACAAGCAGTCATCAACACAAAGCTTTCCAGCTGAAGCTTGCTGCAGTGTATGACCTCATTAAACTATTTTTTTTATCTATCATGAAGATTCTCAGGTACCATGATCATCCTTTTTGCTCCTTTAATAAACACAGCCTATCTGTGCTGTATGAAAACAGCAGCAAAGCAGGTCTTTCTGTGGAACTTTAATGACATGAAATCTCAGCTTCAATCAATTTGATGAGGATAGAACATGAAACTGCCTCCCGGGTGCAAGGCAATTATGCAGATGAAAAAACCCTTTGCAGGAAGATTCACAAGAGTGCAGAAAACACTGTAAATCTGTCGATCTATAGACAGACAGATTGGACCCTATAGAGAAGGATCCATTTCGGGCTTCCATTAGGAATTTGTAAATGCTTGGGTGGGAAGTTAATTTCTGCCTCTCTAATAAGAACAAAGTAATCTGGTTTGTAATATTTTTTCACACAGTGTCTTTTTCCATGGATTTGAAGGGTGCTACCACAGTGCTTTCTCACAGAGTACAGATAAGCATTCTGCTTCCATGCAATTCAGATTTTTGGATACCCAACTCGGAGGACTTACAAGTTTGAAAACTGCCAGGAATTTGCATTTTCAGCTGCAAATAGGATCTACTGGTGTGTAGTGCCTGTAGAATGTGGGCTTAGGGTGTCTCAGAATGCCTACTCAAAATAGGAGCCCTCCTGCAGCATGAATGCTTCAGTGACTCATCCCAGATAAAAGAAACCAGATCTTCTGACTCCTGGTGTCTGGTTCCAGTGATGAGATTAGTGCTCCACAGAAAGCCAGCTGCCAGAGGAGTGACCTATTTTACCAATGCAGGTCACTTCCATTAGCTCAGTAGTTATTGTTCTGTTGTTTTAATTAGTGCCGTTTCAAGTAAGTGGCCAGCTCTGGGGAAAGGTCAGTATCGTTCAAACTCTTCCTCTGTAAAACTCACATTGCTAGGGAAACGATACTGGAAAAGTAATCAATTCTTGTTAGACCTCCAAATCTGACATGCAGTTGCTTAGCTGCTGGCCAGGCACATCTCAGCTGAGAAGATGACTCACTCCATCAGCCTAACTCAGAGCAAACATTGTTCAGCCCTGGCCTGGCTGAATATGACAAGTACAAACATGTTTTGAAACAATACCAGCTGTTAAAGACAGGTAATTCTAAAGGGGGAAAAGGGCAATAAATCCTTTTCAGGAAGAACTGGGATTCTCTGGTAATATTTTCTCAATGATACTTATGTAGGTACACCACATAATCCCCATGAACATGAACAGGCTTACATAGTTAACTCTTCTGTCACACAGAAAATACAGCTGCTTATGAAATCTTGAGATACATGTTAATGTGCCATCCAGGGTAGCAAGATAGTGTCACTATTTCTCCTGTAAAATGCAGTCCTTATTAAAATGCCTGTCATATTAAACTGTCCATATCTTTAGTTTCAAAATAAGCTTTTAAAATGGAATATAGTTTATATATTCAGTCTGGATTTAATGGCAGAGCTTGTATTATTAGTGGTCAACATTGCAATATTATATAATGTAACTGTTAAGTGCATATGACTGGAAAACATTGCACATTACCATGTTACAGCAGGGGGGTTGGAACTAGATGATCTCTAAGGTCCATTTCAGCCCAAACTATTCTGTGATTCTATGAAGTATTATTTATTACTCATATATTGAACTCAAATTGTTAGCCAAATCAAAAAGACTCAGAATTCCTAATGGTACATATAAAAGTAACTGAATAACAGAGGAGTATAAATCCTATTGCCTTCAGTAGCATGTGCTGTATGTAGATGTGTAAAATTTTTAAACACTATCAACATCATAAAAAGCATCTAGAAATATTATCAGTATGCAGACTTTTAAATCTAAAGATGCCTAAGTGGGTTATAAATCTGTCTTGTGGTGGAGTCTTTGTTTTCTGGTAATACAGTCTTCCAGCAGCAGTGCCTAAATGCAGACACATTCATGACAGGACATGAAAGGCACTTAGGAATCAATGCACTTACATAATGTTGCATTTTAAACACTTAAATAGTCCTATTTTAAAATACTGTTATACTTAAAATTAAGCCTACTTTAATACATTTTGCTAGATTAAGGTCTAAAATCAGCAACAGTTTTGCATTTGCATGAATTAGTGTAGAAGAATAATCTATTCACTTGAATTTACAAAGTAGTGTTAAGTTCTTAGCTGTATAATCTTATTCCAAAAACTGTGCCTCTTGCAACAGAGGAACCTTTATATTCCTGCTGGAATACTAGTATGATACTGATTCAGGATAAAAAATAGTATCTTAAGCTCAACTGAAAGAGATGTTTACAGCCCTTTCAATAAGCTTTGGATCAAGTGATTAGTGAGGCATCAATACCACCACTATAATTCTGGCTTGGTTTTTTCTTCATCAGTCTGTTTGATCCAGCTTGTAACCCCACCCTGACCTGCTTAGTTTAGGGCATACAGCAAGGTCAGAAATCACATTAAAAGGACACATATCAAATGATAAGTGTTTTCACAAAAAAATAACAACAACCCTGAAGTGATGTAGAATTGTCTGGGTGCAATCAGGCAGGGTGCCAACAAAAACTGCTTACATTTTCATTTTCTGCAAATAACAATACAGAGGACTCAGGCAGACAGGATTATGTGATTTCTGGTCAGATGGCAGGCAGAATCGCTTATGGTGATCTGCCATGGAGAGAGATGTGCTTGCTAAAAACCTAGTCTTTCATTTTCAGACCTGAATGCCTGTCTGATGGAAAAAGATGCTCCTTTGATGGATAAAATGTTGACATTACACAGAAGATACAATCTAAAATATTTTCTTGCCCTATAATATTTATTTTGCAACAGTCGCCACATCTCATACTATTTTGTGTGTTTCTATAGAGAGAATATTGACAATTCAAAACCAAGTCTCTCAAAAATACCCCACCAACTGATATCTATCAAATTTTGGATCCAGTTTTAATTGAACCTTAAAAAAAAAAAAAAGTTAACAAAGGGAAAGAAAATTCGACACCATATCCACAGTATGCCTGAGGAAAAATGGCACTATATGATGGTCTCTATTTAGAATTATAATCAAAAGAACAGTTTGTGTTGGAAAGGACCTTAATATCCTCTAGTTCCAACCCTTTGCCATAGGCAGGGCCGCCTTCCACTAGACCAGATTGTTCCAAGCGCTGTCCAACCTGGCTTTAAACACTCCCAGGCATGGGGCAGCCACAGCTTCACTGGACAACCTGTGCCAGTGTCTCACCAGCCTCACAGAGAAGAATTTCTTTCTTGTATCTAATCTGAACTTCCCCTGTTTAAGTTTGAACTCATTAACCCTTATCCTATTGCTACAATCCCTGATGAATAAAACATTTGGAATATTTAAATATTTAGAATAGGTATTTGTGAATACCTATAAAATATTGTATCACAAGAACCTTTTTTCCCACACACACATAAGCATACAATGCTTATATCTAAAACATCCCTTTTGATAAAAAGGTGCTTTTACTTTCAAATTAGTCCTGAAATTTGCGTTGAGATACATTTTCTAGCCTTCTAGACCTGCTTACATGGCAACGGCTGTCCACTGGGGTTTCAGGTAAATGCTTGACTTCAGCAACTTTGAAAAAATGTGGTTTAATCAGTTTGGCTTACATATTTATTTTGTCTAAATATAAATTTAAACCTTTTATTTGACTTCTTTCCCAATGAAACCATATAAAATCCAGACAGATAAGCAGTTTCAGATAATATTTTCCTACCAGGATGAAGCACATATTTCATAGTCTTGTATGCTTTTGGAAGGTTAAACCCTTTCATTGCTTTCATCAGAATAAATTGCTACAGATATTATTATTTATATTTTTTTACTTACATGATATAAATAATTATATATCAGAATTTACTGTCTTTATGAGTATTAGCTTATTTGGTGCACATATTGTCACGATTTGGTTGTTAACATTTTTAATAAGATTTATCAAAGTTCCATATAACTATTTGTTTGTTCTCTTACTGCTGGCCCTGCATTAATTCTTCAGAGGCAAGGATGAAGACTGTTTAGATTTCTCCTTCCCATTCAAACCAGTGTTGCAAAGAATTTAGTATAAATTCTGTATCATATCTGTTGAAGAATAACTGGAGTTTTGCATTGCCTTGATTTCTAGAAAACTTAGATACAATGATAGCTGAGCAGACAAAGAAGAAGCTTGAGAACCCTTCCACAAGAACCAGACCAAAGCTACCAGCAGGCATGTATTCCATAGTTTTCTCTCCTGAATAACACATCATTTTAACATATTCAGTTAAAAGCATGCTAACTGCTTTAGAAGCCAGACTGCCAGTTAAAGATATAGTCCCTCAAGGACCTGTAGCCACAGCTTGGATTCCAAAACACACAAGAGGAATTTTTACTTGTCTAATTTTTGAGAAGTATATTCACTGTTCTGTAGAATGCAGACATTACACACATACAAAAGCAAGCTGTATCAATGCTTTTTAAGACTTACATAATAAAAACCCCAATCTTTATCAACTTTGGATCTAGTAAATGCAAATTTCTTATTTTTCTCTGCATAAAGTAATGTGTCTTTATGAACTACGTATTATTACATTTTAGTCACCTGTGTTCAGCTACTGTTTGTAAGAGCAGCAGGCGTTCCTGTTTCCAGAGATCTGGGGTATAGATGACTTTTAGAAACCACTCTGAGCCACTCAAGTGAGGTTCTTCCTCAATCATCAGTCAGAATATTTTAATTCCTAGAGATTGTGTTGATGTGACTTAGAAGTGCTTTTAATACATTTAATACAAAATTGCTCTTACTTTAGACAAGAGTAGTGAAGAAGCAGACAGTACAAAAGAAGAAGCCGCTAAAATGGAAAAGGAATATGCAATTTCAAAGGATTCTACAAAAAATGAAGAACAAAATGCAGCAGGAAACAGTGAAGAGCCCAGAGGTACAAGAGTCATTGCTTTTGCTACATGTGTACTCTCCAAGTGATTGGAATATTTTCCTACCTTCGGTATTGTTTTTCCATTATGCTAGCATAAATATCTTCAATTTGTGGTTACTGGGGGTCAGCACACCACAGCTTGATTCAGAAGTGTACTTATTTGCTGAGTAAGGCCAGAATCTTTTATAGAATTCACAGCCTCTTTTGAGAGCAACATGAAGCGCAGAGAGATTTTGCGTCTTCACGTGTGGTTTTTCAGTGAAATCAGCTCATCAGGATGTTCAGTATTCTGAGTAGGTCCACAGATTTCTCTAGTTTGTGTTAGAACAAGCTGTTAACGAAAGGAACTGAAAAGTTCTGCAAAGTGACACAATTTGGTAGAGGCTAAGGGTCATCAGCAATTAACAAGTTTTACATAACTTAGCATATTACAGTAAGTTACTGTCTCAATAAGAAAACTAGTACAGTAATACTTTTAGTGCCATAGTTGCCTTAGCAAGCATAATGCCATGTGCCATGATACATTAGATTGTACTAGCTGAAGACCCTCTGTCCATGGGGTGCAAATCAGCTGCTATCTCTCAAACCAAATCTGCAGAGGACCAGAGGACACTGCCTCCTTGCAGTGATGAACTTCTGAAAGAGGATGTTTGTTGGTGCAGAAATCTTTCAGTAAGCTCTTGAGGCTAAAGATTCAGCATAAGCATCTATATTTTATAGACTGTTTGGTAAAAAAAAATGCTTACAATCTCTTTTGCACTGATGTTGGTTTATGCCTGTACTTTTTTGGATGCCTGTTTTCACAGCAACATGCTCAGTAATGAATTGCAGTAATCAAGGCAACAGTAGATTGTAGTTCATTGGTCACCTGTTTTGGTCCTGTGGGTGCTACAGACATGTAAACTATCAGCCTGTCATAGACAGAAGGTGGCTTTTTTCCAGCAATGGTTATTTAAGCATAGAAAATAGCTCAAGGTAGCTCCCTAATTTCACAGTAAAGAAAAATTGTCACCTTCTGGCAGTGATAAATAGCATCCCTTGTCTGAAGAAAATGCGTCTGTTCAGTCTGGTTCAGGCTATTTTCCTTTATTTTCAGAAAAATGTTCAGCCCAATAGCTTCTAAGAAATTTAAATTGAATCCCTGTTTAGTTCTTTGTCTCATCATGTAATGCCCTTTGCTTTTTCACAGAGTAACTTACTATAAGGCTAATCCGGTGCTTCCAGATGAAAAATCATGGTATAGCTAATATCCATTCACTAATGGGACCAGACATGCGTAGTTGGCAGTAGTGGCCTTCTACATATGAATCACACTAGTGTTTTTTTCTTCCCTGACGAATGTAAGAACATTACATCAATAAAGCTCCAGCCAAGTTAAGAATTCAAAACCCATTAGCTAGAATATTTCCTTAGGGACCTTATTAGGTAATCCTTGAACTAATTCTGTCCTGTGTGCTTTCTGGTCCAAAATAGCCATCACTTTAAAATTTCAGCTACAACAAGGAGTTATCATGGTAATTGTAATAAATGCTATATCTCAGTAAATTAGAAGTAGCTGTGTTTCAACTTGTCTTTCCAAAATATCACAATCTTAGGTTATATGCCACTAGTACTACTCCATGGAGGAGTTTTCTGACACTTGTATGTGAACAGATTCTCAAAGCTCTCAGCCTTATTTAAGTCATTCCTTGCTGTCTTAGCAACTTCATCTTTGCTGAACAATTATGATGATAAACCAGTTACAGGTTGCATTTGATCCCCATATTCATACCACCAAAAGGTATGTAGAAAGATCAAAAAAGCCATGATCCTGAATTTGTGGATGACTCATCTTTCACAGACAAAACCTGCTAGCCATCTGTGGGACTTCTGCCTGACTAAGCTTGACAGGACTCAGCTTTTAAGCAGAAACTAAGAATAGTTTTAATCTGCCTTTGCTGTGCCCAGTTAAGCAAGCTGCATTATTCATTGATCTAAGTGCCCAATTTCTCTCTCACCCTTTCCTCTAGGGAAAGCTGAGGCATATTTGGAAGCAATCAGGAAGAACATAGAATGGCTAAAAAAACACAACAAACAAGGTAACAAAGAAGGTATGACAAAAAGCCTTGACATTGGGGTGGGCACCATTTACATTATAAAGCATGCAATTTAAATTGTGTCTCAACTCAGCAGTATGCTGTAAGTTAAATAATAATGTGAAACTGTGCTTGTCTAGATTATAGTGACAATTAGTGGTGTTAGAGTTAAATAATTCAGGTCATGTAAAAGTTAAATCAATGAATGCAAATAGTATACTAAGACAAATTTATGCAAACTGGCTTGAAAAGCTATTGGCCACAGAACAGACAGTGACTCACTAGCTAGAAGTGCTGTCCAGGTAGTCATGGTGGTCTGCTGTCACTGGGAAACAGGACATCAGTTTTGTCTAGTGCTTCATTTCTTAGTTCAATACATTCAACTACCATTTTGTACATGAGGTAATACTATTTTAAATCCCTGTCTGTGTCTGGAATAGTGCAGTGTATCTGGCTAGCACTGTGCATGCCATCACAAAAAGCAATGAGTTTTGTTTCATTACCACAAATAGTTAAGATACAAATTTACATCACTAACAGTATAATACATTGGATTACAGCTTAAATCAACTGTAATGACTTGTAGCTCTCAACACAAAGCTGTGTAGAAGAGGAGCAGTGACAGAAACAGCTTCACAGGGCATGTTCTGTGGCTGCTCCACCATTTGACTTCCTCAGAGGCAGGGCTGTATGACAGCTGGAGGGAGGATTTCCATCTTACTTTTCAGATCTTTATTTATCCATACCATTTTCACTCTCAGGATCTTGCTTAAAACCAGCCCCCTGTCCCTTCTCTTTGCTATTGTTGCATCTTCTGGCATCATCCTCTCTGTAAGTGAAGGTTCCTAGCCAAGGGATCAATGCCTGGGGTATGACTGGTGCCTGGCAAGAAGAATCCTTGCACCAGCCAAGCAGAGGGAAATCTGAGATGAGATTAGCCCTGAGTAATCTAGCCACCCTCTCTGTGAATTGAACTCTGTATGAATTACATTTCAGAGATAAGCACATGCCTACAGCCCAACACATTCATTTGCCTGTACAGAAACCTCCTTAAGAGGAAGGACTTTCTAAATATTTTTCCATCTCTAAAATCATTTCCACACCATAGCAGCAATGGCAATTAGCAGCAGCATTATCTATTTGCTCAAGAGTTTTCCTGCCAATTCTAATACATGTTTCTGTTTATTAATGTACTCATTATAGTATACTAGATCTCAGTCATGTGTGATTATGTCTCTGTATCACACATGCTGACTGAGCAGCTCCTCACTCCTCTTCATAGCAACCTCCCCTCTGCACTGCTGCAGCATGAAAATGGCTGTGACTGCAGATCAATAGTATTTTATGTGCCTGTGAATGCATTAAGATAGATGCTTGCTGCGTAGATGGATTTTCATTTGCACTAAAATATCTTTATTGCCCTCTGGCAATGGAAATGGCCCTGAAAGTAAGTGTAAGTTATGACAGAATTAGAACAGTGTTCTGACTTTTCTGATACATGATCTTTATTGTGCATTTCTATACTTTTTATCGTTGTAAAATGCTAATTCAGTTCTCCTGGGATGATGTTAAAGAAAGTGCAGGCAGGGTAAGCTTATCTAACAGTGAATGCATTGCACTGCATTTCTTCCACACAAGATTAGGTGGTATTGATGTGTTCATCAACCATTTTTCCACTTCCAGCTAGCACCTGGGAGCTGGCAGAAAAGTGGTTCACAAGAAATTTATGTATTAAAGTTTCACACCTGTTTTGGTTTGTTATGGATTGTTTTACTCACCAAACATACTTGAAGAGTTTAGGTTTTGTTCAGGCAGGTATTTGTAGAAACTTGATTTTGTATGAATTTCAGTAGAAATTGTTGTTCATTCAATGACTGATGACAATGGAAATGTTAATTTGCATTTTGCTAGTTAAAAAAAAAAAAAGGTATCATTTTCCTGTTAAGTAAGCAAGTAAACTTAGTGGTCTGTATGATTTAAAGAGAAACTTGTCAAAATCCTTGGTTTCAGCCTGATTGGTTTTTGTGTCCAAAGTTTGTTTTTCATATATACAATATATAGGCTCTGTGGGCCTGTCCTTCGTATCTCCCAGATGTGGCTTCATCTCTGAAGCCAGTGCTCTTTAAAACCAGCTCCTCTCCTGTATAAATTAACATCACTCCCACAAGTAGACAGTGGCTTCTGGGTATTCTATTCCAGTTAAGTCTCCAAAGAATATAACTGTGAGTCACCCAGTTAATACATGCAAATAGCAGGTTCAGGATTTTCACAAAATACTCAGGTAGTTTATAGTTTCATAACACTAACAGTAGCCATTTAGGAATGAAAGTTAATTTCATAATTAATTGCAATGGCAAGTGGCTTGTTTTGAATATGGAAATAAGAGCTCACTTCATTTGCTATAGCAGTTTTAATAGCAAAATGTAATGTTGCAGCTGTTGTGGTGAACATAAATCAAAACTGATTTTTCTAATTACTTGTAAAAATTAATAGGTTTAAAATAAGTATTATAAATTAACTGTTACCAGTTCATAGAAAAAGATCCAATTAAATTGCCATGAGATATAAAAATTAGACAGAATTGGATAATATCATAATGGTTATAGTCTCATAAAATGTTTAGTAATTAAACCTTCACATGCCCATTTAATGATCTAAAATAGCATTTGCAACTCTAAGAAGAAAAATAAGCTCGGAAGTGTTAATGTGAATAATGTGGATATTATGTTAATTTAGTATTTATTCTTCAGTTAATTTCCATTCCATGGTGTCTTTCACTGGAGACTCTCATTCTGTCAACATGAATGAAATCTCCCAGCCTTAATGATAAGTTGCTAGGTACTGTTTGTCCCTGTTGCTCTGACAGGATGGAGACACAAACAGATTACATCCTCTTCAGTATTGCCGGTAATAGGCCAGACATGAAATCCTGACCTAAGTACAGTAAATGGCAGAGTTCCTGTTAACTCAGATATAGGGAAGACACTTCTGCAGAAGTAGGGAGTTTTGAATATTAATTTTCTTTGTTACTCACTTGAAATTGCCTTATACTGTTATAAAAATGATGGCAAGCATTAATTTGTCTTTCTATTTCTATCCAATTTTGGTCACTCAGCTATAAAAAGACAGAAGATCATTATTACCTGGTTTGCTAAGAATGTATAATTTGAAAGAAGGTCCT
The DNA here is from genome assembly GCA_024733675.1 of Psilopsiagon aymara. NCBI lineage: Eukaryota > Metazoa > Chordata > Aves > Psittaciformes > Psittacidae > Psilopsiagon > Psilopsiagon aymara. The sequence goes on from JANRGW010047488.1 coordinate 28,368, forward strand.
TCCACTTATTGGACTATGATGATATATATACATGGGCCTACATCACAAAATTGGTATTAATATAGTCCGAAAGTTCTATCCATGAAATAAGTAACTTATACTGAAAAAATCAGGATGTATCTATTTTTGTGAAATATATTAGTTCATTTAACTTAGTATGGACCCTTAAGAGACACAGATGTTTTCCACACTACTAATTTGTGATGCTAACAATTTAATTATTAATTTGTGTAACCAAAACTTGCATCATGTTTCTGTGCAAATATACTGGATCTATTCCCAGAGTTATGACTACACAATAGGTTACACTTTCATGTTATTTAAAAGACTGCTCTACAACAGATTTGTTTTCATGGAAAATAGTGATGTTTTCTGGCATAGGAAAAGGCTAGTTAATGCCTAGATGCTGCATAGTGGCACTTATCTATTGGAAAAGGAGGAAGGACCCTTCAGCACTGTATTGGAGATTGTGAAAGACTAATAGCACAAAGATTGTCAAAGACTACTTTGACCCTGACACTCTCAGAAAGACTACTCTATGCAGTATTTTTCATGTCAGGATATTATGTTCTGTATCAAGGTAAGCATGTTCTTTATTTTCAGGAAGTTGCTTTAGTGAATTTTCACTACAAGTGTTTGTAATAAGTGGGAATTCCACTGGGATTTCTTTAGGAAACAGTCAATTGAATGCCTTCTTTTGAATCCATGACAACTGTGAAAAGAGGATTTTAACAACAGGTTTTGCCATGCAGACTAGAACATCAGATCTCTGGACCAGAAAATAGTCTGACTTTAGCAATTGCCAGCAAGCAATCAAGAGCAAGAGATGATTATTCCCCTTCAATATTGAAAGTGCCATGATGTGTAAAAAGACTTTGTGCAGGTGGTAGGGTTTTTTGGATTGTTTTCACAAGTTGCACTTGTATTGAATTCTTTTCATGTTGGATAAAGTGCATTTCTTGGATAAACTTCACAATGACATTGTTTCTTAGGTGAATCAGTGTAATGGCAGTGACTCATTGTACAAATTAATTCTTATTTTTTCAGACTATGATCTGTCAAAGCTGAGAGATTTCATTGACGAACAGGCTGATGCTTACGTGGACAAGGGCATCCTGGACAAGGAAGAGGCTGATGTAATTAAACGCATATACAGCAGCCTGTAAAAAGCTAGTGGCTGCCAAACATGTAGAAAACTAGGATAGTTTCCCTCACTCCTGGCTGAATGACTTATGATCTGTTAATTTGAGGATAACATTAGAAATGCTCTGTTTACATTGTACCGACAACTTTCTAGACAAATGAAGAGCTGTAGTGCTCCGTACACTAACTGCATACTGTATTTTCCTTCACCCACAAATCAAACCTAAATGCCAAATTCTGACACTGAATTTCTATTTGATGAGGCAAATATTTATGTAATGTTCTCTTTGATTTATTTCTGTTTGGTTTACTTTTGTAGATAAATCAATTGTTTGTGACGGAAGGTTCTTTTAATGCCACTTCTTTTTGCTCTCACTCCACTAGCTTTCTATAGATGCAACTATGTAAAGGGCATTATTAGAAAATAGTTCATAGTTCTCTAAATAAAATATTTGAAAATAATTCCACCTATTAAAGTTTTCATTAATCTTAATATTTTATACCCAGAGATCTTGGTTTTAAGTTCTCATTTTTCCTTGACCTTTTTTTATTTCATTATTTAGGATTCTGTTACTTGGACTACTGTATCCTTAGCTTACTGATAAATCTTGACACTACACTGCCTTTCCTGTTGCAGAGCTGTATTTTCCCCACTATTCAGCATGTATAAATATTCTCTTTCATGCACCATTTGATGCTCTTGCATGCATAATTAATTGAATTCCTGATGTGAGTAGTCAGATAACAAGTGTAAATAGATATTATTTCCTTTAAAGGAAAAGGATATAAAAGCAATTTTGCATGGGAAGGGGAGTTTACAACCAGGATGTCTGTAGGAATATGGACCCTGCTTTTCAGAAAAATGAAACTTCAAGAACATATCTCAGCATCTCTGTTCACTGACTTGTGTTGAACAGTATTGCCTTGGAAATTTTTTCTTTTGCATATGTATATGTTATTATTAGCCAAGAATTTGGTAACTCCCAAAGAATCAAAGAGGAAAACAAAAATGTCATCATCCTTCTTCTTTCTCAGCTTACAGAGCTTCTGAAGAATGGTTTATGAGATCTTTTATATTTAAGTGAATGGATAATTCTGTGTATGAAGATCTCATGAAGCAAGACTACAGGTGAAGAAGTTTTTAGGAAAGCAAATTTTAAACCAAACTGCAGAAGATCTACATCTGAGGCCCATTCCCTGCAGCAGTCATTTGTTTAAATGAACTTCATTTCTGTACTCTTTACTTAAGAGGTTCTTCTTTGATCATTTGAGGTTATGCCTCCTCTATGTTCTTAAAAAAAAATCTCACAATACCTCCAAGATTGATGCAGTCAAAAAATGTTAGCTGGTGCAGAGGTTGGTATCTGCTGGCGATTGAAGGGAGATGCCGACTTACAGCACTGTGCACACAGCACCAAGTTCTGCAAATGTTGAATCATTTTATGCCATCTCCTTCATTTTCTCAGCACAGTTGGAGATTGAGAAAGGGATCTGAGCAATGTTTCTTAGGCAACTGAAGTAAACTTTAGAACCCCTAAAAACATAATTATGAACTGAACATTATCAACAGAACATTACTGATAACAAATAGAAAATGATGGTGGTAGCAATAATGTGTAACATATCTATTTGAAAACTGATGATACATAAGCCAATTAATGCTTTCTGGCATACAAAAAGTACGTCACTGCCTACTCATACATGTCCTAATATGGATCACTAAATTGCCGTATTAGTCACTCATGGCAATACCTTTTTTAACATAAAAACTGCATCCAGAAATGTAGTCAATGCAACCTTACTGTTTGATAAAAAGGCCCTTAGAAACTCTAGAGAAAATAATGGGGAGAAAAGAAAATCCTGTTATTTTCAGTCAGTGTAGTTGTCATCTAAACCATTTCTATTACTATTACTATTTGCTAACATTCCCCAAGGTCAGAATTTCTTCTTGTTCCTATAGACCTCAGTTGTTCCCTGCAACTGTTTATGCTTTAGTTTCTGATGTGACTATCACACTGGAAAAGCTAACTGTTCCCCAAATTTGGGTTTATGAAAGAAATCAGGAGAAAGATAACTTACCATAGACCTCCACAGACCTCTACATCTGGGGAAGTGGTACTGATCTAGGATCTGCACTCAAAAAAAGAAGAAACTTTCCTTCTTCAATGGCTACTTAAGAAAAAACCAAACCAAAACAAAAAAATACAACAAAAACCCAAATCAAACAACTTTGGCCTCTCAGGAGCCTCATGTTAGTGGAAAGATGCCATCAGCTAGCAACTCCAGCTTCACTTAGGGTACATACATAGACCAATTAGACCAGCCTGATGAGTAGCTGAGTGCAGAGCAAGCCCTGTCAGGAAGATAAGCAATCTCAGCTGAGGTTTTTCAAAATAGATTCATGTCCTATCCTGCCCAAGCCCATTAAACTTGTTATTTGAATACTTCAAATACTGGATTCATTGCTGGTACATCAAATGAACATCTATCAGCACATCACACCTTTCAGAACTAGGCAGTAAAACCACAGCCAGCCTGATGAATCAGCCCTCGTTTCTAAAAGGCAATGACTTGTGCTAAATAAAGTCAAACTGAGTGACGCAAGTTTCAGCCTGCATTACAGATCAGTCCTTATTCTGAAGGGAACACTTGCAGCACATTAGCCTTGGACATCTGCAGCTAATGTGCTAAGTACCTCATTAGTAAATCATATTCTGCCAGTGCTTTGCTTTTTCCTGGTGAAAAAGGTATTTTCAACACCTGTGTATCTCTAGTTCTAAATGGACAGAAATCAGTTTCTACATTGTTTGTATCTCTACTCCATCCTTCAGAAATCCCTCACTCCCTAAATAATCACTGAAAATGTAATAAGTATAATACATATGGTATTCATCTTTCATTCTTTTCTATTAGACTACTGTTTCTGATACTGTTCTTTATTAAACACTTGACTTCAAGCTACAGTTGTGTCCTGGTTTTGGCTGGGGTAATTCATTTTCTTCATAGTAGCTGCTACATGGCTAGGTTTATGGATTTGTGCTGAGAACAGTGCTAATAACACAGTGTTTCAGTTGCTGCTAAGCAGTGCTTACAGTGTCAAGGCCCTTCCTGCTTCTCACACCCACCCAGTGAGTAGGCTGGGGGTGCACAAGAAGCTGGGAGGGCACACAGCCAGGACAGCTGACCCCAAGTGATCCAAGGAATCTTCCATACCATATGACGCCATGCTCAGTATAAAAAGCTGGTTAAAATGGAGGAAGCAGTAGGATGCTTGGAGCAATGATGTTTGTCTTTCCAAGTAACCATTACATGCCATAATCCTTTTCCCAGAGATGACTGAAAACCTGCCTGGCCATGGGGAGTGGTGAATGACTTCCTTCTTTTAATTTGCTTGTGTGTGGCTTTTGCTTTACCTGGTAAACTGTCTTTAACTCAACACAAAAGTTCTCACTTTTATCCTTCCGATCCTCTCCACCATCCCACTGGAGAGGAGCGAGCAAGCAGCTGAGTGGTGTTTAATTGCTGCTTGGAGTTAAACCATATAGTACAAGGCTGCTTTTGTGCCTTAAAGAGAACGTACACTTTTTATCCACTGCCAGCTTTTTGAGGACACCTTGCACTACGGAGCAATAGAAATTCATCACAGCACCTGCAGGAAATGGGGTGGGGTGGGGGTGGAACTCTTAAAATGTGAGACACAATTACAGCACCTGATGGCTGAGCTAGCTGGATTTACAAAGGTTTAGGGGCCTGCAGCCATATTACAACTGAGTCCCAAATTGAAGTTTTCTACCATCAGGTATGCCCCACATTTAATTTAAAAGCATTCTAATCCAAGCCTGCCTAGGTTTTGGCTTCTCAAGCTTTGTCTGAAGAAATACGTAAAAACAAACCTACAAAAATGCAGGCTCCCCACCACAGAACCACCCTAAACCATAGCATTTTTTCTGCACTGTGTGCTTTCCTTCTGCCTGAGATTGCCCTGTTCCAGCCCTAAACCACACCACGCTGGACCAGTAGAAATACATGAAGAACAAAACTATAAGTATGGGAAGAATAAAAGTAGAGTGAGAAGCAACATAGATAGGATAGCATATGAAAATACTTAAACAGGAAAACTTGCCATCTTCTTGAACAATAACATGACAACACAGATTAAAATACCAAAACATTAGGTATTTCAGAGCTTCAGGAATTCTTCCCTAGGAGACCTCTATCTTGTACTACTTCAGATACATTGCAGACAATTTCTAAGAACTATCTTCTCCCTATGTCAACTTTCCCCAAGAGTAAGGGTAGAGAGCTATGGGGGCCAGCCCCCCCCCAGGATGCAGCCTAGCCACAGGGGCTTCTACCAACAAAGGCGCGTGAAGCGCTTCCAGAACCACACCAGAGTCATTTCTAGAAGCACCTTACCTATCCCCGCACTTGCCATAAAAGCGATAAACCACCACCTCTTCCTATCTATCTGAAGACCACAAGCAAGCATTCATAAACCACCACAACGTGCAACTGCTCACCCACGGTGCATCAGGCTCCCAGACCACAGAGACTCCCACCCCGGGAGCGCCCCGGCTACCACAGCCATGACCCACCGGGAAGGCCCAGCGGGGGGAGGGCTCCTCAGGCCCCACAGCCTGCTGAGAGGCCCCAGGACACAAAGAGCCACTGCACGAGAGCAAGGGTTGCTACAGGTCTTATTAGGTCTTGAGCAGCCAAGGAGGATGGAGCAGAAGTGGAAGCTGAGTTTTCTGGCTTGGTACTGAGCCTGTGGACTGCACAAGGAGGAGGGAGCTGTTCTGGAGTTACAGCTGGCAAGGTAGGGCCTCATACAGGCAGCATTGTGGTGGTTTATAGTAGCCTTAAAACTCTTTCTGCGGCAAGATATTTGTGTGGAACAGATAATAGGTAAGTTAAGCATTTCTGGCGGGTAATGCTTGTGGCTTTGCAGCAGATGCTGGCATGGTGGGGTCTACAAGGGGTGTCCTGGATTGATTAGGTGCTGCTGGGCTGAAATCTGCTGCTATGGCGGGAAAAGCTGTGTGGTCATGAGCCTTAGCCTAAATCTCTGGCTTGTTCAGGGCAGTGTAGTTGCTTCTTCCCTTGCATTTCTACGTAGTTTGTAATGTAAATTGCTAGTAAAAGGCATGAGTGATCTTCTGACGCTTGAAGGTACTCCAGCCCAAAAGCACAGCAGTGTTCTGGAGAAGGATGGAGTGGAACGTTGCTCTGCCAGGAGGTGTGTTCATGTGTAGCAAAGCCTGTGCTCAGCAAAGCACCCTGGCCCTGCGTGCGCTGGATGGGTGTGGGTATTGCAGCAGCAGGCCTCTACTAGAAAAAGGTCTTTTTTCTGTAGGGTTATAAAATGTAACAGGGCTAGAAGCTGGGGCTGCCTTTAAAAAAGTGGTTTATTGTCTCTGGCAATGTCCTACTGAAATTACTGGGCAACAAAAGCAATTACTATGATGTATAGAATAGATAGAGTTCCCAGTTTAAGAAAGGCACAAGACTGAAGACTACTTTTCCAGCCTCTTAAAGAAAAAAAATCAATGCTTTCTTCCTTCTAAGCTTTCCCTGTTCATGTTAATTTGTGTGCTGCTGCAGACTTCCTCCTTACTATCAAAAATGATCTGAATGAGCCTGCCAAGTCTGAGCTCCTGAAGGCTCCAGGGAAATACCAATTTCTGTCTAGCTTTGAGCTTTTACTCCTAGCTTTAGTAAACTAATGCAACTTTCTGCATTGCTTCCATCTTAACATATTGCAGGAGGCTTTCTGCTTTGGAAGCAACAAACTATATAAATGAGCTGGAACATAAGAAACAGCGTCTGTCACAGTGGGGATCCAGCAATTCTTTACTGAAAAGAGTTTTGTGAAGGTTATTGAATACTTGAGGAAAAACCGTAGGATGCTTGCCAAGAAGATAATACATTAACTTGAGGGCAAAGAGGGAATACAGTCTGCTTTCTGCCTTCCTGAGCTTCAGGTGGGGTCCACCTGCAGATCTGAATACTGGCATCTTTTCTCAGAACACTGAAGTCTTACCCATGTGTCTCTTCTTAAGCATACTAAAGCTTTCTCAAGTAGATCAAATAGTTCTTACAGGCCTCATTTAGGAGGGTGAGCTTTATGGTGAAGGGCATTATTTGCCCTGAAGTCAGCATTTAATAGCTCATGTGACAAATCATTCTTCACCAAAACCAGACTAAAACCAGACTGACTTCATTATCAACAGACAAATCAGTATTTCTGTATTTATTCAATTAAAACCACACAAAATATAACTGCACACAAGAACACACATCTTGTATTCCAATGCCATATCTCACAAAGAAAAATCTCCTTCTGGAGTTCTTCCCTTTTATTAGCAGAAATCCAATTTGCAAACAGTTGTTTAACCATGAAGGCTTTAACTACTCACAACAAGTTGAACTCCTCTTTGTAGGAATACATATAACCACACACAGAGACACATACAAAATTTGGAGGCAAGTTCTGCAGCCCTGAAGTAAACAAAACTTCCACAACAAACTTGCCTGTATTTGCAGAATAAGTCAATTTCTACTGCTTCCATAGTTTGTCATTTACAAGCGAACTTATTCAATATTTTTTAAATATTTTAAACAAATTTCACTTTAATAAGTATTTACAAAATCTTTACTGAAGATCAACATCCTGCATAAAGGTGACCTCAAGGATATATTGTTGCTACCATGCTACAGTTTGCACAGAAGGGGTATAAAGGCCATTGCTAGTTTTGGAAGGCTTAAACCCTTTGTTGATATAGCATAAGGACGTTAACCTATGGAAGGCAGAAGAGGTCATAATTTCAGTGCAATTACCCATTCAAAACTTGTTTTAAGTACATCAAGATGATGAGTCCAAAAGACTTGGATTTTGAACTATTGACCATTTAGTTCTTTAAGAACTGATTTCATGGAAAGTTTTCAGGCCATCACATCTGTCTTCTACTGATGATATGAAGAAGTTGCATAGGGGCCTTCCTCATTCTCCTCCTCTCTAAAAAGAAAACAATCATAGTCATCAGATCAGGAATATACCATGAACAGTAAAACTATAATGCAAATACAGATAACCAACTTCCCTAATGGACAAAAATAGGTCAGAGTGGCTCTGCATAACAGGAGCATCATTTACAGTGTATTACTGTTTCTTATGGACCTCTGCAGTTCTTGTTTCAGGAGCAAAATGCTGAAAATTAACACTGTTTAAGTTCAACAACATCAGAATGCACTGAGTCTAATGAACTGACACTACAATGCCAAATCAATAAGAAATCCTGTAAAGGATAATAAAGTGCTGGACTTCAGAACTGTCGCTTTCTCAGCTTAGTTGCAGGCTTGCTTCAGCCTTTTGAATGGCAGGGGGTACAGATGGACCAAATGAAGCAAGAACAGCAGCCGTCCATCTTGGTTGCAGCTGGATCTGTGCCTTGATGCTGCAAGGATATTCCTTGAGGCTGAGCTTCTTGATATGTATACTTCCTGTGCATTAATGTTAAGAATGATCACTTGGATTTTCTTCAGAGAAAAAAAGTTGCCTCCAAGTGCTGCTGTTAATACAATGACTGCACAAACCAAAGTAGTGTTGCTGTTAAAAAAGATCCTCAGGAAAAATCATCTGCCTACTGTTTACTTGACAATATTGCCTCTTAAAATGGTTATGTAAATCTAGTGCTGTGCAGCATCCAGTACTAATTTGAGCACGCTAAGTTCTCCAAAGATCATTTTCTACTACTGTAGCTTCAAAATTATGTTCCCGAGAGCCTATACTTAAAGTTGCTGCCAATTTTAGTGTTTTGGTGAGAACAGACTTAAGGAATTGCCACACTATGAGCTTCAAAGCATTTCAGGTCACTTTTAATACTCTATGTGCCTCCATTCAGAAGTACAGTTATTGAAATAGTTTAATAATAAGGTCAAAATGACATATTTCAAGAGTATTCCAAACCCCAATCATTCAGACTTTTCCCTATAACTTCTAAACATGATTATTTATCTATGATTTAAATTTTCTATAACCTCCCCTTAACAGAATCTTGGGAAAGAATGCTAGAAACTAAGCAAGCAGCTGTGTAACATGCACTCATTTTCCCAGCCCTTCCCTGTTCTTGGCTAGCCCTGCAAAACTGCCTTCTGAAGCCAAAGGCATGCTACTTTTGCCTTGAAACAATCTTATAAAAAAAAAGGGAGTAGGGGATATTGGATGAAACCGGTTGTTACTGCAGGGCTGTGTTGTTACAGTGTTACTGTGAATGGGTTTTAGCTTTTCTTACAAACACTACTTGATTACATTAGTGAAGCTACAGATGCAATGCCAAGCATAATTCTTAAAATACAGATCTGTGTATAAGTAGTGTCTTTATGTCATCAAGTCTGCATTCAGAACTGCTGTTCTATAGTTTGCAGATGCTGTTCATAGTACCTGTCATGACAGTAAAGTAAGGAAATAAACAATTCATGTCTGGTTGAATAAGCACTAAACCACTTATGTCTAAATTGTCTCAAGACAACACATTTTAAAACTTATGTTTTTAGAATTAAAGCCTATCAACATACCAAGCTTGTAAGACTGGGCTGCAGGACTGTAAAAGACAACCATAACTACTTGGCAGAAGCTGAGTATTTCAAAAAGTATATTCTGAAGCTCTGAGATAAACCCTTCTGGGCCAATGGGCTTCTAGTTACGTGTGTCCAGAAAACAGCTGTAAATAGCAATCTCCTGCTAGGTTGTCAGGATGAAGGAGAACTTTTATATTTTCAGAGCTTACCCTGGCCAGTATGGGAGAAACTTACCTTCTTAGGCTGTTCACTGAAAACTACTTTGTAGCTCTTAAGTTTGTTACACCAGCCTTTTTAAGAGAATAAAATGTGTCAGAGCTACAACAAGAAGGCCTCCCTTTTAATCAGCCTGCCAGAATTGGCCTTTCAGGCCAATTCCTGAAAGCCTTAACACTGGAATAACATCCATCATGACATAGCAAAAGCCAAACATTGGACTGGAATTAGTGCAGTTGATTATGGTGGATAATAAGGATGAATACAGAGAACTGAATTACTGAAGCAGTGATGTTATATTAGCAGGTCTACAGACATCAAAGTAACAAAACAGCTAATCTGCGTTTCCTTCGATGTCCCTTAAAAAATGCACTTGGACATACGGGCATACTTGGACTATGGCAATTGCCAGTAGAGGGCAGATGACTGACACTTGGGTTACAGCTGGCTTTTGGGATTTCTTTACGTGGCAGGGATGTAAAAAACATGTAGTAGGTCCTTATGCTTGAACCTAAGTGAAGCAGTGACTGGCTGTAATGTACAAAATAAGTTTCTGGCCAAGGCTCAGGCATGCTGTAGTTGTCAGTAAGGGCTGGAAAGAATTGCTTGTGACTTCTGTCCCAGGCTACAGTACTAGGCTGAGATGAAGTCTGCAACATTCCTAGCCATTACCTTTGTTTGGAGTAAATATTGCTACTGTAGATCTTCAGAACTGTACAGAGCAAGTACACATCTGTTCTCATGGCTTAACAAGCAGCCAAGACTTACATGAAATAAAATTACATAGTCGTAGCTGTAGCCCCTGGCCCACAAGCACCAATATGGCAGTGTGTATATGTTTAATGACCAAACAATTTTCTTCACTTCTAAGATGTTTAAAATAGCAAAGTGGTAAGTCACTGCAACATTCTCCTTCAGGCAAAGTGAAAGGAACAGCAGAGTATTACAATCCTTCCTAGTGCTGTCTCCTCCTGTTTGCTGTTGCTACTTTAGCTGTAGATTACAGCAGATGAAAGCATCTCCTGCAAGACTTTGTATGTATCAGGCCATAAAAAATGCTAATAACCACTTTTCTAAGACCACGTGCACCTGAGTGGACAAGCAAACTTGAATTCGTGCTTGGATGCTTCTAGAATGCACAATTAAACAGGGCAGCAATCTGAGTCTGTGAATTAAAAGCTTTTGAAAGCCTGAAAGGATTCTCCACAGTGAGCCTCCTTTGAAGTATCTGCTTTCTTAGCTGATAGCCAATGATGGTGAGAAAATACTAGGCAAATTAAACTCAATTAGTTATCAGATTAAAATCCTTTGGCATGCTACTCTTTCTCAGAGTCAGGTCAAGGAACCAAGCAGATGACAGTACATGGTTCTGTTCTCATGCTGCATGTCAGTTACATCGGCTTGTACAGCCAAGAGTGGTTAGAGTGGCTTTACTCAATTAAAAGGTTTCCAAAATGAGTCACTGAAAGGCAATTGCAGAAAGATGTGACCTGTCCCAGAAGCACAGTATATGGCCCCAGTGTTCTAGTCAACCTTAAAAACTTAATGACTTTATAAAGGACATGCATCAGAGCCCTCTGCAAGGAGAAAACATTTACAATCACTTCCTGACAGACTATAAAGGGGTGGATGCAGTTGGAGAAGACAAGGCAAGGACAACTTTTGTGAGCTGAGCTATAACTGAAAGCCAGAGATGGTGGGGTAGAATGTGACATTATGTGAACTTTGAGACATAAAAGAAGCTTTTCCCTTTAGAATCTTTGGGTAACATCCTGCTTAGCAGACAGTCTGCAGCCCAGTACTTTGTGCTTCTTGTAGCATCATGACCAATAAAAATCTGTGCTCCATGCATAATTAACAAAATTACCTGCTAAATCTGAACAGGAGGTGGAAAAGTAACTCATCCTCCTGTATCCATTACTCCTTGGGAGGAAATTTAATACCAGGCTCTCACTTCCCAAGTTGTAACTTGAGCAATATAGGAAATGGATATTACTTGTAGCAGTGTACTAGCTGAGTGGTGTCACTCTCTGTATTGGCTCTGCTCATAGCAAGGTCTAAGTGAATTTTCTTCTGTAAATTAGTATGTTCGTTTGAAGAGATGTTAAAATAATTGACTTCCTCCAGCAGGGACTGCTGGGTCAATACCTACTCTAATGTGTTAGATACATGTCTAATGATCTGAGAGTCAGCAGCAGCACATTTTGATGATAATCTATATTGCTTCAAATACAGCAATGCAACTGAATGAGTTTGAATAGAGAAGGATCTGAGTTCCAACAACTATTTTTCCTATTTAACGCAATCAGTTTGAAAGAAAATAATTGAAAAGCATATTAACAACATGTGAAAGTGTTCCTTCCAGCCTCCCCTAATTAGACTAATTCTAAACCAGTGTCCTTGCTTTGGAGAGCTGTATGTGGACTGCAATAGGTAATTAATTGCCTTAAGCTGTCTTACAGGATATTTCTCCAAAGAAAGCTTGTCCAATTGCTAAATGCAATACAATGCTCTCCTCAAATTCTTGATTACTGAATTAAGTTTTTAAGTTGCTGAAATAATCCCTTGTTAAAGAAATTATGGGACTCAAGATTAATTCCTGAAAACTTACTTTCTTTTTAACATAAAAAGTATGTTGGTGTACTCAAAATCAGTATGTGAAGTGAACCAGGATGACGGAGGAAGTTTTGCATTAAACAAATTTGCAAAAGTGAAGCACATATCTGCAGGCACAACATTTCTCCAGCTCTCGGGCAAGAGAAGCGATACCAGTCCCCTGCAGTCATACCTTTTTTGTCATGGAATCACAGAATGGTTTGGGTTGGAAGGAAACTTAAAGCTTATCCAGTACCAACCCCCTGCCATGGACAGGGGTACCTTTCACTAGACCAGGTTGTTTAAAGCCCTGTCCAACCTGCCCTTGAACACTGCAATGAACAGGGCAATCACAATTTCTCTGTGAGACAGTGTCTTGCCATGCTCATAGTAAAGAATTTATTCCTGATGTCTAATCTCAATATCACCTCTTTCATTTCCTCCTTGAGAGAGGCCACCTTGACATCACCCACTGAGAGGAAATTTCTGCAGAGAATACACAGGCAGACAACCAGCCCAAGAAAACAAGCTGAGGATATCTGTCCCAAGGAGATGGGAAAACAAACACTACTGAAGTCCATTCTTGCTCTAAGTCTTTCTGTACTCTCCATGGGATGCCTTCACATGTGAGGGGATAACCACTGTGGCAGAAAGGTCAAAAAGTACTGCTTCTAATGAGTCAAGTGTATGGGAGCTCCTGGCTGTAGAAGAAAGGTCTACATAGGTGGATCCACAAAAGGAGGGAATGCATAGGCAAAGGAGATAGCTTAGTTGAGATGGCAACATGAAGAATAGCTACACAATTATAAGTCAGTTGGGATAGAAAAAAATGTGATCATGCCTTGCTGTAGGGCAATCAATTTCCACACAGGCCTCGGCTGAGTATCTACCAAAAGTTACTGGTTTGCTTAAATACCTGCATTACAAGACATCTTGAGAGAATACTAGCCTTCTTGCTTTCATGGAATATTATTGCTATTCTATAAGCAATGTGTTATAAGGAAGCCTTTATAACTGCCAGATCAAGGCATCTGCTAATGGTGCGCTTTGAATTTATCTGGTGCATGGTAATAGCATAGACTCACTGAACTAAAACTACAAATGCTGTCTGAGAGATCCCCAAAGATTGTTCAGCTCAGACTAAAAAACCTTCAGGATGAGATTAAGAAGCTTAATACTAGAAGTGGCATTTACCTGACATTGTCATCTTTTAGTTTCCTGGCTGCTTGTTTGGATAACTTAATCTGCAAGTCCAGTCTCTGTAGGAAATCTTTGGCAGATAGTTCTTCTGGTGCAGTGGGCTGATTGTCAGGCTCTTGAGGACTGGGAGAAGAACTACTTTCTTCCTGAACTGCCATGAGTCCTTCCTCACAAGAAGGGGAGCTGGCAACAGTTTCATTCTCAGGAGACTCCAGTGAATTAAGTCCATTGAACAGTAATGGTTTCTCTGATATAACAGGAATATTCAGAGTTTTTCTCAGAAATATACAGTCATTAGTGAACAGTTTATTTGCCCTCTTTATTTGTTCCATCTGAAAAAGATAAGAAAATTAAGTTACTAGGTTTCGACAACGTATAAAGTATTAACCTTCCAAAGCAAACAGTAACCTTTAGTTACAATAAATCTGTACTTTCTTTGCAGCAGCAGTGGCTTCAGGAAGTATCTTTCTGCATTCAAAGTTACTTCAAATTGCATGTTCTGGTTTACAGTACCTTAACACCCCAGCTTCTTCCTTTCATGTAGACTTCAAAATATTGCACTTTAAGTCTTGTGCTATGGAAAGATGCTTTTTTTGAACAGTCTTCCCATCTCTGTACAGGCTCACATGAACAACTTGCCAAAGAATAAAATTCCACTGCAAAAGTGCTGCTGATTTGGTTTTATATTAGAGTAAGGCTCAGAACTGTTAATAGCTCCTTCAGGTGAGCTCTCTGGTAAAAAGCACACATAATACAAACAAGGGGTGATACAGTTACCTTGCATGTTTGAGGGCATACTGGTTTCGAACAAGTCTTGAATACAAGCCTAGTATTTCCCCCCACAGTACATGTAACAAGACTTCGTATCAAGTCCTGATGATAAGTCAGACAGTGAAAAGAACGGGAGTCTAAAACACTTTGTAATGCAGCTGCACAGAGTAGTGACTGCATTTGTTCAGTAAAGTGCATGTACAGCATGATTAACAGCAGCTTCGTGTGTAATAATGTATAGTAACAGCTACCACATAAATGTTAAATTTTGCAGCTTTTACCCAAAGTGCTACTTATAACCTACTGATCAGTACAAACTATCTCACGACAAGCAAGGAGATTCCATCTTTCTCAACATACTAATGCATAAAGTCCCACTTGTTCCATACTTAACCTGACAAGCTATTCTAAATTCCATTGCTTTACAGGCAAATAAAAGCTCCCAGTAAATGTTTATACTATCTCCCTACTGAGAATGTTTTTTAAGTTCTTGTTAATCGAAATTTTCTTTCCAGAGTTTAACTTCCTATTTCTCACATGCAAGTTTTAAAAAAGCACAGAAGTAAGTATCCATTGTTATGTGACTTTAAGCTTTAGTTGTAACCTGAACTCATTATTTCATTAGGAAAAATCCTAAGTGACATTGTTAGATAACTGGGTTAGTGTGCCTACGTGCTGGTTAGTGCACACTAACATGGGAAGTCTAAAATCAAGGGAAAGCAGTAGATATGTTAGTTTTTCTCCTCTGCAGATGTGAGACCATGTAGCCAACTTAAAGAACAGCAATAAACTACTGTATGCAATGTAGACCTGTACTGTATGACTTGTATCTGCTGCAGTGCTATTACGGATTTGGTGTTGTGCATGGATGCATTTCCTTGGGCCCTGGAAGCCTGATGAAATCTTTCTCCCTAAAAATAAATAGGAGCATTCCTTTGCTAGAAGGGCTAGGTGTATGGGCAAGACCTCATAGCAGCCTTCCAATATCTGAAGGGGGCCTATAGGGATGCTGGGGAGGAACTCTTCATTAGGGACTGTA
>JANRGW010047489.1:0-20724 GCA_024733675.1 Psilopsiagon aymara
GATTGGATATAAGGAAGAAATTCTTTACTGTGAGGGTGGTGAGGCACTGGAATGGGTTGCCCAGGGAAGCTGTGAATTCTCCATCCCTGGCAGTGTTCAAGACCAGGCTCGACATAGCCTTGGGTGATATGGTTTAGTGGAAGGTGTCCCTTCCCATGGCAGGGTGGTTGGAACTAGATGATCTTAAGATCCTTTCCAACCCTAACTATTCTATGATTCTGTGATTCTAAGTTTAATGGCATAAACAACTGAGATTTTCATTTGAACTTAGGACACACGAAATACAACCACAAGGTTGTGAAAGGTTCAGCGAGTCATGATCTCACTTGAAAACAATTTATTTATTTCAGTTTTTGTTGAACAATTTGAATTAGAAGTGTTACCTGTTGGCATGTGTATATCCTCTGTTGCCCAAGCCCATGTTCTGGATTCATACATTTGTAACATTTCTTCTTGCTGCCTTTTAGTATAATAAACTCTAGCATTAAATTTACAAGTATGATAAAGCCGCTAACCTTTCTGTGTTTTAATTATATGCGTATGACAATTTTTTGGCTTAGTAAAATGAAGGACAAACATGTGTGAGGGCACACCAGCTGTAAAAGGGAAAGAATGAATACAGACATGCATTAAAAGGAAATCTTTCTATGACCTTGGAAAAATTATTTGTACTTAAGATACTTGAAAGAGATGCTTTAATGCATGAAATGAGAAGAACAATGAATATAACCCACTGCTTATGAGATTACATACTTCCTGACATGGTGCTAAACTGTTTTTTATTAAATAGAAAAACTGTTTGAAGTCAGAGCTTGTCTTGACAATAACTTTGAAAATCAAATTATAAAATACAAAACTAATAACTGTAAAATGTTTGTGTCTGGAATACAGAAAAAAAAGACAGTAAATGAATGCATGAAAGTGATGTATTACTCTAGTATCACTGATACAGTGAATGTTTAATGTATTTTAAAAATTTCTTTGTCATCACGCATTATATTTTTAAGAACGCCCTTTTGAAAAATGTGTATTAAGAGAATTTTTGCATATTTATTGAATTCACTGTATACAACTCTGACAAAAATCAACTAATACAACAACCACTTTCTGTTTACTTTTAGCTGTCATTAAAATAATCACAATTTTTACTGTAAGGCCAGACATACATGATTTGCAGAGCTCCTTTCGAAAATATTTACGTAATATTTTACAGTGTTTGTGACATAGGCTGTAAATTAATGAAATAGTATTTTTCCTAGTCACTCTACCAGCTATTTAGTGGAAACTTGAAGATAAACGCATTCAGAGGAGTCCCCAGGCACATAGACTCCACCACTCCACCTGTCTCTTTACCTGATAAAGTTGTCAGGAGGTAGCTGGATGCCAAAAGCAAAACACAAATATAGTCATGGAGAGTAGCCTACTCAAGCATGCAGGTGGATGAGTGCTTATTACTTTGCCTGTGCAAGTTGATGAAGAAAATATAGAAATTCAACTGAATACGCACATGGCATAATGGGATATACCTGTAGTGAATAACCAAATGAGGCATGTCTTTCATTCACAATTAATTCTTCTACAGATGTAATACAGTTCGTTCGTCACTGCTATTTATTTATGAATCAGTTGATAAATGGGAAAAGATTACTTTTAATGGAGAATTTCTACCTAATTTCTGAAATAGAAGGAATTGCTGGATAGCTAGGTAGGGAACATATGGTCTATAGTTTTATTTGAAACTCGTTATCACTTTCTGTAAATAGAAAATACACATTAGGTAAAAGTGGTGTACCGTAACAACAAATTTTTCCTTGGTCAAGAATTTTCACTGGTACCCATTGCCATTTTGAATGTGTGTTATATAGACTTTTCTACCTGCTGCGTAGTGTGTTTTACTTACTACTTTTGCATGTCAGTTCTCTGAAAACAGGTCAACAATGAAGCTTTCATGGAACTACAGAAAATTTAGATCAAAGCAAAAATAAGGTCAAGCTTAATTATGAAGGCAAAAATTTATTTAATTTTCCAAGAAAATAAAGTTTTGTACAGGGAGAAAAGAGGCATGATATAGTCGTCTGTGTAGAAACAAACTAAAGAAATAAAACTGGGAAAATAATTTTTTTGTGTAGTGTTCTATTAGCGATGAGCATCATTCATGTCAGGAAGTATCATGGTGTTGATGAGTCCAAGCTGAGGCTCCTTATAATGCCATTCATTATAGACACACCAGTGAGAGTAACAGACACCAGCCAGCACCATAGCTATGTTTCAGTATGGAGCTTAGGAAGAAATGAAACATCCTTTTAAGCTTTCATATGGAAATTCAGCCTTCGTCCTAATGGATATCTAGCTTGTTACCCTTACCCATGTTCTCCTTTCTTGACTTTAATGGAAAACAGAATTATTCCCTTTGCTTTATGAAAAATGTTGATTCACATGCGCAGAGTGCAAACAATATCCATGGTATTGCACTATGTTAGATGGAGGGATAAAAATATCAAGAACTCTATGAATTTCTCTTCAAACCTGTCATTTCCACCTTGTTTCACACAACAGAAACTTTCCCTGAATATTCAAAGTCTTATGGGCTTCAGGGACAAAATTATACCATTAGATTAATACTGAATCTAATTAACAACAGTTAGATTTTGGTGCAGCTATATAGAGATTACCTCCTAAGGTGCTGAGCAACGTCATGAAATAACATTGATTTCTTCTGAACCACCCAAAAGGAAGTCAACATCCAACCACAGATTCTCATATCTTGGGGGGTGGGGGAAGGTGGGGAAAGCACTTTTATTTCAAAAAAATAAAAGGGTGCTGTAGCAAGTCAGACCTGAGATCTCTTAATCCATGCTAAAAAATAAATGTGATGGATAATGAAAACTTGAAAGGAGTAATAGTCATGAAGACATCTGAATTCTGCTGTTGAAATTAGTTCTTTAAGATGTCACATGGTCTGAAATTCAGACATTACAATGTATATTCCTCAAGGATGTTTCATAATATATTCTTAGCAGTGAAGATGGAGACAGTAACTTGTTTGACAAAGAAGGAAAACTTAAATGCATTAAACTAAATAATCAAAGGCCTGTTATTAACCTGTCAACATGTCTAGAACTATAAAGCAGAATATATACACCACCAGACCTTGGACACCATACATAACTGTTCTGTCTCCATTGGCTTCACTCATAACTGAAGGAAAGCAAGACTCTCCTTCAAAACCCACTTGGGGTAATAAATTTCATTGTAAATGGCCCAGGTCTGACTAAAAAAGCACTATAGACAAATCATGCAAAGTTCAAACTGGTATAAGTTCTCCCTTTCAGTTGAGATGCATTCAAAACAATGTGTAAGTAAGAGGAGTATTTAAGGGCTTAAGGTTTAGCAGTATGCATACTGCCCAGAGTAACCACCAGGCAACACCTCACTTAAGAGGAAATGCATAATCCAGCTTTTCTTTCTTACTCTGTCTTTATTACTGTCTCAAGTGTCCCACTGATATAGGAAGAAAGGGAAATATTCACACTTCCCACTAAATTTAGTGGAACTCATGAAAGGAAAGCCATGTACCATTACTACAGTCCTGGAGCTGGGGCCCCTGTGTTCACCTTCACCCTTCAATGCACAGCACAGAGCAGGCTACACTTTGCCACCTAAGAGGTGGAATTAGTAATGCCTCCTTCACCTTGGGACCTGTGAGATCCTCTTGTAGAAAGGCTGCACAGTTAGTTAGGCATGATTGTCACTGAAAAGGGAAAGGGGGACCTTTAAAGGTCTATTCAAACACAAAATATTCTATGATTCTATTACTGTTGAAACATGATTGTGCCAGAAGACATGGCAAGACAGCTCTTTGCCTGATGTTGATGGAGAATCAAGACAATTTCCTCTGCTCCCTGCTTCCAGTTTGTCCTGGAGTCATAGGGCATCTAGAATAGCTGCCACAGATCCTTTCCTACCTGTTTACAGATCCTTTTAGAAAATTGCTGGAAAAATTCTGTTTAATATAATGCATGAAAAGGAAGGTTGAAGAGTGGGAGCACATTTTTTATATGCTTAAGAGAATAAACAGCATGAACCTTTTTTGCTGTAAAATTTTGTGGGAAATCATCTATGTTTGAAACACAAAATCTTCTACCCTGGGTCCCTCTGGGCAATTAAAAATCTATCACTGAGAAATTTCTTAACAGACTGACAGAATTGCAATGCAGAGAGGACTAGTAGGCTTCCCTAAGGGCAAAGGGAGCAAATCCTGACTAATCACAAGATGTCAATGCACCTGTACATGAACCACTCTGTTTCTGCAAACAAGAACAAATAGTTTCTTCTAGCCTGCTTCTCAATGTGAAAAAAAAAAAAAAAAAAAAAAAAAAAAAAAAAAAAAAAAAAAGCCCCGAATGTGTTGCTGTGTTGGAATGATTTATGGTACAAAGTGAAAAATCAATTTCTATCTGCGAAACACAACCCATTGCTAGGATATGTCTCATGTACCACATTAATGAGGAAAATTAATGTCTCATTAGGGTTAACTAAATTAAAAGGAAAATAGTAATTAAAGCAATTTTGTGAACTTCCTTTGGTGGCAATAATTGTAAATGTGAAGTAGAAGAACAGAAAAAATGAAAATTCCAAGGGATAGCACCACATGAGAGAGAAAGATCTACAAAGGGAAGAAGAATAAGATAAGATAACTACAGGGAAGCAATTAATGTGACAGTGGTCAGCCTAAAATTTTTATTCTAAATCTTACCTTAATTCTCAATTGTGATACTTGTTACAAATGTTTAAGGATGGCAAACCTACCAGCAGACCATGTATAGCACCTGTCACTGATGTCTGTGTATACATGTCAGTGTACTTATGCATTGAAAAAATGCAGCTGTCTAATTCATCAGATTATGAAGGTTGGAATTAAAAGAAAAGAACCCTAGGTTTGGTTTAAAAAAGAAATTAAAAATAAAGCATGCTCAACTTTAAAGAAAAACAATAGAAGAAATACTGGAGAAATATTGTAATAAAGTCATCGCAGAGACAGAATTTCTCTGGAAAGCAGTTTAAGTAGAGAGAGATCTGGTTTATTTCTATATTTCAGTGACAAAAACACTTAAAGCTACTTGATCTGATCTTCATAACACTATCTTTTAGACAATAAACAAAAAACCCCAATGCTTAGCACAAACAAGGTGGCAATTAAACTCTGAAGAATTATCAATCATTTTATAAGAATCCTTCATTGTCTTGCAATCAGAAACCTGGTCAACATAGCTTTGATCAACAATTTATGCATCTCATAAAAACCAAATTACATTTGACTTTATTTAGTACAGCACTGAATTAAAATAATGCAGACAATTAGAATTGGAATGGTCTGGAATCTTTCAGTGTAAATAGCCAGGAGAATGCTATTGAGCTAGATGTAAAACAGAACAAAAAAGTAAGTCCTTGATCAAAAGAACTAAAGTCTACTTAAAAAAAAAAAAAAAAAAAGACAAGCTGATGGAGCATGAAAATATAGATTCAATGAGGCAAAGAAGAGACAGTTTAATGATTTAACATGTACAAAACAAAACCGCACTCCACTGGGTCGAGGAGTAACCTCTTGATACTGATCCATGAATCACATGTATGACTACTGCCTAAAATAAGCGCACACAGAAGAGCACATAACAAACTGTCAGCAGATCTACAATGATCAGGAAGTATAAGCAGACAGAAGAAATGGGTTACCAGACAGGACAGATACCTGAGGTGTGTATTTTCTATAGCTGTGCAATAATTCTGTCTGTTGTCTTGCCAACAAAGATCTAAGCAAATTTGACAAAGGTGAAGCCAAAAGAAAGATGTTATGTGGGTTAGGGGAAAAGAATGAACATATCTAACAAGAATATTTTACTACATAGAGCAATTGTAAATACTCCCAGTACCATCCCATCAACATTTGGAGGTGAAAGAAGTGAGGCTAAGAGGAAGCACAAGCAAGAGTTTGTATGGAGTTTATATGGACTATAGTACTAAGTCTGTAATTTTAGAAGAGGTTTGCTGGAGACAAGAGGGGCAAGGGCTCTGCAATTTTATGAGAACATTTGGTGAGGGGCAGCCTACCCCTTCTGCCTGGGAAGATGTTACCTCTTTATGTTTATCCCTCTTTCACCATAACTATATATTTGTGTGGTTTCCTGGTTTTCAAAGAGGCAGACTTACCTAGAAAAATGTTAGATATTGGTATTTTGCAATGCAGTGACTTTAGAACTGTGAAGAATAGCCAAAACAAAACAAAAAAAGGCATAAAACACATTTGGGTAGAAACTGAGTAAAATAAAAGTTAAACATGAATATAAAGATAAATAACAGCTGCTATTTACTGTTTCTGTGACAAAAGTAATTTATATGTTTATTCTACCTTCAGTTGAAGTGTTAATAGATGCCTAGGTATAGTTTCTTATTCATTTCCTCTCCCCAGAACATAAAGAAGAGAGACGAAAATGCAAGTTGAAGGTAGGAATCAAACAGCCATTAACAGACGAGTTATGACATTTTTGGACTCTCAGAATTCTTATTCTGTCTCCCCTTAGAAAACCAAAGAAAACCAGTTAGGACCTTGAAGAAATTCTTTCTTAAAATCCAAGATAGGTGAATGATCAGTAAGATCCTCCACCAGGCTGGAAGCACAGTTGTGAGTGTTTTGACCTGGGAATGCTTTGAGTTGAGGTAAGAATTGCTGTTGTTGCTCGTTCAGCTGACCAAGTTATTGCTGAATAAAGTATTTACTTACCTAAGTTGAATTCAAGTAATAACCTGTTCTTCTTGAAAAGCGATTCTAGAAAAGAAAAATAAATGAGCTGCATAGACTAAAATATTACTGTGTTGAAGCTTTATAAGATGGGGGGGGGGGGCAGGAAAAACATTAGAGGAAATAAGTTAGAGTAAGTTAGCAGCTGGTCTAATCATTTGTTGGACTGACTTTCATGTGAGTCTCAAAGGGAAAATGGCCAAACTCGGAAAGGTTCAAGTTGTGCCACAGATGGGCTTTGGGCAAGGAAAAGAAGTTGTTTATATCACAGAACTCTGAAAAAGCAAAAATGTTTTTCTCTGGTCTGCCTTACCTTTATTTCAATTTAGAGTTAAACTAATACATCTTTTTGTCTTGTTTTCTTTCATAGGTAGGCATGATCATAAGTACGAGTCCCAAACAACCTTTATTTTTTCCATTGTAAGTTCATCTTTACCTAAGTTATGTGATATAGCCTATTAAGTGAGTGATTTTAAACTTGCACAACTGTGAAGTAAGCCATTTGAGCTACTGTAGAGCTGTTTAAGAAGATATTTATGCATGTTGA
Organism: Psilopsiagon aymara; assembly: GCA_024733675.1. Taxonomy (NCBI): domain Eukaryota; kingdom Metazoa; phylum Chordata; class Aves; order Psittaciformes; family Psittacidae; genus Psilopsiagon; species Psilopsiagon aymara. The sequence continues at coordinate 7,344 of JANRGW010047489.1, forward strand.
CTCACTGAAGATGAACATTTCACAAAATTATTTCAGCTTCTCCACCCTTCTGACAAATAGTAAATGGCTCCCATCAGAGAATTCCCTGTTTCCCATTGTCACACATGGTGAGCTGCTTGGGAACCTCAGTTTGCAGAGTAAAAAGTGGCAGGGCAGCCTTGCCCATGAGTTTTCCCTAAATGAGAGAACCCAGATCTTCCCCTACACAGGAATCAAAAATTAAACTATTTCTATGTCTCAGGATTTTCTGTTGAGGAGCTGAGCATGGAAATCATGAGAACACCAGTTTGATGTCAAGGCAAAGTTTCCAGGCTTCTTAACATGAATATGGCAGTCAGAGGCACTAAAACATACTGCTTTGCCTGAGTGAGTTGATGAAGCTTAGGGAAACAAGAAAGTGAGATTTTTAATACCACACAAAAAAGCTTACATTCTATTCTGAGGTTCATACTTTTTTTTAAATTTTGGCTTCTTCTATCCATTTCTTCATTGCACACTTGTACAACTTCTTTTGATGAGATTTAATTCACAATTGCTAATTTATGTTAATTTTCTTTTTAGAATTTTTTTTTGGGAGCTGCCTTACAAATAGGGCTCTTCTGATGTCCAATCATATATGCACACTGCTCACTTCTATCATGAAATACATGAGAGCTGTAATTTCAGCTTTGATGCATGACTGTGAAAGTCCTAAGATTTAAAAGCCTTGAGGTTCAGTTCATTATAAGAAGCTGGCAGTGCTTCTTCCACCAGATAAAAGGAATTTAATTACTGGCACCTACAGGAGACAGTTGTTTCGACTTTGAAAGCTATGATTCCTTTTATACTTAGGTAGTTATAATTTCTGTGCTGCGCATTTTCCCTGAATGGATCTCATACTTCAGACAAGATTTCAGCAAGAAATCATCATAGCAAGAACAACTTTCATTCACTTTCTTATCTCAAGAATAAAAACTAATCTGATGCTTGAAAGGTTTCTGAAGCCTGATGGCAGATTTTCAAATGTCATCTTATGTCTTTGAGCTTTATCAGCCAAATTTCCAGTGCTTTCTCTCTTTCCTGACTCTTTGGCTGATGTAGAAGAGAATCACCATCTATGTGACAAGTTGTTTATAGCTTTTCTTTTTTGTCAGAGTGAGGTTTTGGCATTATAAATGTGTTGTAAGACACTGGGGTGAGAATTAATTGCTCCAAATTAAATAACTTTTTTAGCAGACTTTTCCTTATTGAAGAAGAAAATTTTAGCCTACTGTACTTCTCTCAAAGAAAGAGAGAAGTATATATACTGTATATATGCAAGGTCTGGCTGACCTTGTCATACATACTTTAAACTACTGAGTACTCTCTTTCAGGTATGAACCCAACCATTGAAAGCCCTGCCAAAGAAAATCTCTAAGTGCTGGTATTGGATATGATTGGATGTGAGGAAGAAATTCTTTACTATAAGGGTGGTGAGGCACTGGAATGAGTTGCCCAGGGAAGCTGTGAATGCTCCATCGTTGACAGTGTTCAAGGCCAGGTTGGACATAGCCTTGGGTGGCATGGTTTAGTGTGAGGCTTGTCTGCCCATGGCAAGGGGGTTGGAAATAGATGATCTTAAGGTCCCTTCCAACCCTAATTATTCTATGATTCTGTGATTGAGAGAGGAATTTATAATAATTTTTTCTCGAGCCAGAGGATAGGGAAAATATAAAATTTAAGCACTCATTTGGAGACATGTATATATTTGCTTTCTGTAGCATCTTTGGGGATCCCAAAACATTCTTTGGCCTCAGTTCAGCACAGGCTGTGTATGTTTTGAATAGGAATGTGTGTAAGTAGCTCTTTTTTAAATATGCTGCTTTTCTGAAATGGGCCTTTCTGAGCATAATGTGAATTTTGATCAGACTGAAGTTATCTTTAATTCCTAGATTAAATTTCTATCTTTAACAATATAAGTGGAATTTAAACAACATCAGTTGCTCTGTAATAGGAATGGCATACATACTGACAGTCTTCACAGTCTGTTAATAGCTGCATGACTGAACTGACAAGCTAATTTGGGCAAAATGCCAGTTGATTTTTAATGGGAGTTTTGCTTGTATAAGAATGCAAAATGAGTCACTTTATGATTATGTGACATACTGAATAACCAGTAGGTTAAAGCATTAAAAAAGCTTGCAAAATACTTTTGCAGCAACAGCTAATGTAGGGCTAAAATAATCCTCTGTGTATCTTAACTGGATGATTACAATTTTGCTTCATTTACATTTCAAAGAATAAAAAAACAAGATGAAGATAATTTCTGGGCTGTATTTTGTCCTGCAAGACATCTAAGTCCTATTACAGATCCAAGTCGTATTTCCAGCCTGGTCATTTGTTGTAGTAGATATGAACTTAATGGTACCATGACTCAACAGCACATACTGGAATATTGTGTGTATACATTTAATATTTTGGTGGAAAGTAGCTTCACATTTGATGGGCTGTTATTTACCCAAGCTAAACTGTCCACTCATTCTGTATATTTGAATAACTGCTTTATTAACCCATGTTCAATGACAGATTATACATACTGATGTAGTATTTTAAAGCCCAGTAAATATATACAAGGTTTCTAGAAAATCTGGAGAGTCATAAATTAAGAACATCTTAAAAACATGCACTCTTCAGTGGTTTTCTACAGTTAAGATGAGGAGGCAAATAACAGTACGATCGTTACATATGGATAATGCTCAACCAAGAATTTGAGACTACAAAGTCAGAGATATGAGCATATGTACTGTATACTTTTTACTGTGGTTTACCCCAGTCAGCAACTAAGTACCATGAAGCTACTTACTCACTCTCCTCCGTACCCAGTAGGATGGGGAAGGATGGGAAAAATTGGTAAAACCCATGAGTTGAGACATAAACAGTTTAATAATTGAAATACAATACAAAAAAATAACAATAATTAAAAAAACTCAGTTAAAAAAAAAAAAAGAAAAGAAAAACAATTAAACTCAATTTAAGAAGAAAACAAATCCAACCAAAATCAAACAACAAACCAGCAGTGATGCACAATACAATTCCTCACCATCCACTGACAGATACACAGCCTATCCCAAGCAGTGATCTGTCCCTTCTGGGTAACTCTCACCAGTTTATATACTGGGCATGACATGCTGCAATATGGAATACTCCTTTGGCTGGTTTGGGTCAGATGTCCCGTCTCTGCTCCCTCTTATCTTCTCATGCCCTCCTCACTGGCAAAGCATAAGAGACTAAGAAGTCCTTGGTCAGGTTAAGTGCTACTGGGGAACAACTGAAAAAAACATTGGTGTGTTATTAGCATTGTTCTCAGTCTAAAGCTGAAACACAGCACCACACCAGTTACTGGGAAGAAAATTTTTTCCTTTTCCTAAAGGGAGAGTAAAACTCTTCCCCTACTGAAACGATGACAATACTTTATGTTTATTGATGTTGAATTATAAAGTTATGCAAGATCAGGAAGTTCATGGATAAATTACTAAGGAGCAATTTTCACATCATAACCCAAGGTTTAAGTAAAGGTGAAACTATAATAATTATTAGGAAAGCCAGAGAGGAAACAGAGGCACAACATTCAAACCCTTATCTCAAAATGGAATATTAATTAGATACACCACTGAAAAGAAAGGAATACAAAAAAGAGAATTTCTGACATGCTGTATGTCCTACCGTATTTCTATTAAGTTACAAGTGCATTATGCTTCTGTCCTTTTGTCTCCTCTTGAATCTTTCTCTGTAATTATTTTTTCTGGTTTTAGGATTTTTTTTTCTTTTCTCTTTTTTATCTGTCAGCTCCTTTGCTTCACACTCAGTTTCTTTCACACTGTTTTATCCTTCCATCACACTGCTCCTTTGCTCTCCTTATTTTAATAATCCATCAAATAATGATATTACATGTGACCACATTTTTAAGTATGACCTTAGATCTTTTCTTTAAATCTGATTTCAGCTGATGTATATGCAGTCACCTTTGTGTTGTTAGTTGTTTCCTAAAAAATATATATCAAAGAGGTCTATTCTTCTTCCTATTTTGGGGCTTTTTTCCCAAGCCTATCATTTGGTATTCAAAATTGTCAGGAAAAATAATTAATATATGTATTACTGTGCACAAAACATCCTTATATTTGAAATTAGAAAAGATTTAAAAAAAAAAATAATCTTGCACCCAAAGAGTCCTATTAAATTGGTTTAATTTTGCTGGGTTTGTCTACTATATCAGTGTACTGAAGAGAAGCAAAGTTAGACTATGTTTTTTACCCCCTGGAAATGGCTTCTGACAGTCCCTTTCAGGCAGTAGAAAAGAAAACAAAATGAAATAGTGCAAAGTGAGAGCTGCTTTGCCCAAACTACTTAAATTACTTCCCAAGATACAGTAGAAATGAGTTAGTTTGCATGACAAAGCTCAGGGTAGGCCTCTGAAACTCAAAATGATTGATAAATTTATGTTTTTATCTTAAGAAAGGGAGGAGAATAAATTTGTGAATTAAGCAGTGGAGCTCATTTTATTTACGTTCTTTGATATTCTTTGTTCCAAAAGCTCAAGAGTATGCACTGTGCATCTTGACCATCTGCTGAAATCTCAGACCTAGTTAAGGAGTGAAAATAGACCAATGAGTTGTTTTATGCCTCAGTTACATGGAGACACAAGTTTCATACATTAGTTTCATAATAGATAGTAATAGCAACGAAAGTGCCTTGCAGCCTGTGAGTTAAGTGGTTATCATCAAAGAGGCTGTGGCTGCAAAAATCTGAGAATCAGAGCAGAATTTAGCACAAGGTACCAAAATCAGCAAGGTGATACAGAACTCACAAACTAAGATACAAACTTCCTATGGAATAGCCTTAGCCTAGTCTAGTCACTACATAGTCCTGAGCTGGGGCACAAAATAGTAACTACTAGGGGTTACAGACTTGGTGTCTCCTTGATTAAAAAAAAAGGGGGGGGGGGGGGGTTCAGTTTTTTTTCCAACAATGCAGTATTTTTTTTATGTGCTATCCCAACATTTAAGCAACAGGAAACATAATCAGCTGCTCATATGAAATTGATCCTGGATATTAGTATCTCAGCAAACAATAGAGGATGTAACAACAAAATGACAAAGGCAGGCTTAGAGTTGTGCAAACTGTCAGTAAGAGGGATGTTCAGAAGATTTGGATCTGTAAAATCAGTTGTTAATGTTCTGAGAATTGCTACAGAACTGAATTCTGCTGGACCTAGGAATTGTAAGTGAATTATTCACATACTGCATTGCTGAGAACCATGTGGAAAAACAGCGCGTCATGCTTGCAGATATCTTCCATACATTTGTTTACCAGTGTTATCTTACTCAGTAGCATGAGACCAACTCAGAATAGGCTAAATAAAGACTACTAGTCAACTGTAAATCAATCTATCCTCATTCTTATTTTTATTAGTCGCCTAAAATAAGCAAACTTGAATCCTTAACAGATTAAAATCAAGCCAGATCTATCACACTATTTTGGATGATCTTATATCCAAGGAGGGTTATAGCAGGGATGATAACAGGAAATGGAACTGTAATAAAGAAAGAGGATTAACACAGTTCAATCTCTTAATGACAGATGACGAAGAGCTGCTAGCAAGGGAATATTCCAAAACACATCTGACAAGGATTGTTCTATGAAGGAGGCTATGGGCTCAAGAGCAAAACTTAATAAGGTTAGAGAAGCTGAAGTTTCATGAGGACTCAGTGGAAATACTTTGAAGGAAGTAGCGTGCTTCAAGCACTCTATCTCTTCCAACCAGAGACAGAATTAGCTGGTTTAAAGTAATCTGTCAAAATTTATCAAGGAAGAATTAAGGGGAAATATGCATACACAGGAATGTTTATAACTTATGAACTTCAGGTGAATAAAAATATTTTCTTCTGAAGATGTTGGTTTTTATCAGTGTAATCAGAGATTGACAAGACCCAGAAGGAAAGAGATGTAGGTAATAAATTATGCATATCATGTTAACTTGACTCAGAACACCATTGCACATTTCAGAAAGGGGACTGTTGCACTTGAGCTGAATCTGAGTGTGACGCAAAGAGGTCAGAAGAACCTAACAACTCATGCTTACCTATATCTATGATATTGCTTCTTTGCCCTTTCCAGACCAGGACAGTCATTGAGTGTAATTCTTTAATTAATTTTGGGAGCCTTGAAATATTTGTCTTTGTTCTGCATATGAGAAGAAGAAAGGATCTATAGTTCCAGTTATTTTGGGGGTTTGGAATGTAAGCTTAGAAAGTAAATGTTTTGTGAAATAGAAATATTGGACAAAAATGTGGAATAGAAGAATAAACTTCATTCAGAGATGGTCAGAAGAGATCAAGAAGCAATGCCTTAGGGTAACAACTATGAAATCTTCTCTGTCATTTATAAAACTGGTACAGCTCTCTGAAAATCCCCTGAGTTTAGGGATAAGTTTTTTGTATTGAATCAGTTTGCATATTGCTAGTTATAAAACTAGAAAACATATTATCAACTGTGAAACTATATAATTAGTTTCTTTATGGACCTGCAGTTTTTGCTAGATAAAATAAGAACTGTCACCAAATGCAGATGCCATTATGAATATGACAGGTCATTTATGGAAAAAAGGTTGTGTAGAATAACATCTGATAATTTATTGGAAACATTAGCATATAGATGGCTATGGGATGTATGAAATATTGTCAGAAGAATTCTAATCTAAATTGCTGCAATGTCCAAATAGGATTTAGTGTTTTGTTACTATAATGCCCATAGCAGTTCAGACTCAGACAATTTATAGACCTACCATTCAGCTGTGAATAGAACCGTGCATTCTTTCTTCCTGTTAAAATTTTGAGAGCTGTTGAGAGCATAGATTATTGTATTATACAAAGATATGTGATCAAATGTTCAAAAGTGACTAATAATCTTGAGAAGAAATTATGATTTTTTTCTACAAGACATTTGTACAGCAGAGGCAACTTTCTTTTCTAATCGTACTATTTGGCTAATATTGATAGGACTGCTTTTACAGTTCCTTCATGCAGAAGATTAGGTAAATATTTCCTGAAAAAGAAGAGTTTTTCTGTAACTCTACTCCATTTAGAAAGAAAAAAATAAAACCCTCAAACTAATCTGCAAGCCACTGTCTATGAGGGGAACAAAAACAACAAATCATACTGTTTCATGTGTAAATTGAGTGCTCTGTGGCAGCCTACACTGAACTATGGACCAAGGCAATTCATCGAAATGGGGACCAGAAGTTTCCTGACCCTGAAATCCAAGATTTTCCCTATGCCGAGAAAGTAATGAGATACTAGTAAAATTAGAATTCTTCTCCTGGGTGTTCAGGGAGCACTACTACTGAATATGCTTGCATCCTCCAGTGCAGTGCAGATCTTGACTTTGAACTCAGCACTAGGAATCATGGATCAGGTCAAAGATAGCCCATAATTCTTTACAAAGGTGCTTGACATTCTGTCTGAGAACGTACACAAGAGCATTTGTAGCAAAAATAATACTCCAATATTCCAAGAGCTGCACAAGTATATGCTGGTTTGGTATCTTTGCTACAAAACTCCACATGGAAAGTAAAGCCCTTTGCCCAAATGCCAGTGTCTATTGCCAAATAATAAATTTGAAAAATCCTACAGCACATGGAAGCTATAAAAATGGTCAACATCACTTCTGCCTGCTACATAGGTTGTTCCATCTCCTCTAGGTCTATACCTTCTAACTGGAATTTCCATCATAGTATCATAGAATGGTTTAGGTTGGAAGGGACTGCAAGATCACTTAGTTCCACCCTCCCTGCCACGGGCAGGGGCACCTTCCACTAGACCAGGTAGCTCAAAGCCCTGTCCAACCTGGCCTTGAGCACTGCCAGAGATGGGGCAGCCACAGCTTCTCCGAGCAATCCATGCCAGCACCTCACCTCCCCCGCATGAAAGAATTCATTCGTAATATCTAATCTAAATCTACCTTCTTTCAGTTTAAATCTACCCCCTCTTGTTCTATCACTTGTAAAGTGCACCTCTCTATCTTTCTTGTAGGCCTCATTTAGATACTGGAAGACCATTTATAAGGTCTCCCCTGAGCCTTCTTTTCTACATATTGATCAAGTTCAACTTTCTCAGCCTGTTTTCATAAGAGGTGCCCCAGCCCTCTGATCAGCTGTTTCTTTAGGTTCTGTGGGCCTTATATTCAATCTTAATACACTTTCACTCCTTGTTTTTTAATCAAACACACATTCTTTCCAATGCCTACAAAGATATAGGGAACAAAATTTTCTGCAGTCAAGCATACCTTAAAAGAGCTGCAGGCTAAATACAAAGAAAATGTATTTCTTTCTGCTGATTTAGAGAGGAACCTTCCTTTCTAATCATGCCTTTCAATAATGGGAAATAAGCATTAATTCCTCAATAAATTAAGTAATTTTGCACATTTGTATGTAAGTGGGTCAGAAAATATATGCAACATATGATGGACAGGACGTAGTTCTAAGCTTATCTGGGGGAAAACAGTATGAATTATGAATGTAACTTAAAAAACTTAATTATGAATGTAATTTAAAGTGATAAAACGTAATATCTGCTTCTGATTTTTTCCTAGATTAAAAATCATTAAAACATTCTAAACATTTTCATATTAGTTCTCTTTTTTATGGTAAGAAAATTATTTTTATGAATGAAAGAGTGATGAAGGATATAATCTAGTTAAATTTTTTTTTATTGTTTTTAGGAAGCTAGTTAATTACTGAACTAAGAAAAGACAGTAACAAGCTTTTAGGCAGGCATTTCAATTATAGCTCATATTTCTGTTCTTAGAAGAACATCTACCTACACTTCAGCTAGAAAAGCCTTCAGATCATTAATGATGCAAAATGATATAAGGACACTTCCATAATTACTTAGGATGTGAAGTCTGACAATTCTGGAAATACTGAGCCACACATCCTGTATTAAATGCATGGCCCTAGATGTTTGACTGCAAGGTAAAAAATAACTCAAAGCAGCACCATGTGATCTTAGAAAAGCGTGGATCTTCTCTAGAAGTGCCGTTGTTTCCCCTGCAGCAGCAGAAATATCATAAGCTATGTGTTCTTCTCTACCAGGTAATCTAAAGTAACTTGAGATGAAAAAGACATGTACAACTGTTATTAATATGAATAATACTTCATGCTTTCCAAATTCCAAACTTCCAATGATGAATCTGCACTATATTGAGAATAGGGGAGAAAAGAACTTGTGCCAGCAACTGGACATAAAGATTTGCCAAGTTGAGGCCATAAAGGAAACCACTCCATTGGGTGCTCTTTCCTAACATGAACTGAGACAATGTTGTATGTCTATCCTCAAAGCAAGCATACAAATATAAAATGAGCCTCTTCATCCCTCTCTGACTTGGCCAACTAATTGCACTGGTTAACTGTTAAGACAGGTGTTAAGTAACTTCTCTTTCAAATTTTCTAATGTGAGAGTAGCTTGCATTAGAAAAAGAGCAATTTTACTTGGTTGCCCTATGGCTGTATTAATTGGTGGTTTGATCATTTGAATGCATTGATTTATTGATTCAATTTTAATTGTGACTTGGATTGTCTCAGTTATGTTCGTCACCCTATGCCACTTTTAATTAGCTCTCCAAAACTGTAGTCTATCAGATTGATAGTGTGTTTGCTTGATTTTATTAGAAAGACAAGAAAGCAAATATAAAACCATAAAAACACATAGGCTTGTATTTTCTCCACCAAACTGATACATGGGTCATGTACTCAAGGATAAAGACAACATAAATGTGCATGAAGACTACTTGGCTCACCCTTTATATTAATATTAAGTTGTTCATGCTTGACTTCATCAATAGGGAGTGGAATACATTCTTTAATCTAAACACTTGATCACATAGATGAAACATAGGTCTGTAGATATTTCATGATATTTTCTTTGGACTATTTTAAAGAAGGCTGGTTTGCAATCAAAATTAATTTTTTTAATAAAATTTGAATTTTAATCAGACTTTTTTTCTTTTTTCTGATCATGTGGAAACTAAAATGGAGTTATATTTGGGGAAAAAAATCAGAAATTTCTCTGGCTCAAACATGACTATGATCCTCATGAAAGAATGTAAGTTCACTCCGATTATTACCAGAAAAAAAAAGAATTTTTTTAAATAGCAAACTTCACAACAGTGAGTAATCTTCTGGCTCTGGCTTTAGGTGCCAAATGTCTGGGGAGTACCTACTCTGTTTCCTTCCCTGTAGCTTTTCCAGGTGCCTGCTAGGTTGGCCTCCAGGTTTCATAAACCAGCATACTAGTGCACTAAGTACAGGCTTAGCAGACATCTTTCAGTTCATAAGAAAAATACTTTTTTTTTAAAGTACCTAAATATTTTTTAAAAAACTACCTAGCTTCAACAGGTAAAATAGAAGTTACTAATTCAAGATATCCTATGTCAAGCTTGACCACTCATATGGAGATGAGACACCTTCATTTTAAAATTTAACCAAGGTGAGAAGTCCCGAATCTAGGTCTCCAGCCAATAAAATGAGACTTTTGTTGGGAAGCATGACTGGTTTATTACCATCATGTACCTCACTGGCAACCTGGCTTCAATATATTCATAGCAGAAATATTACAGCAGGCAACGCAAACTATTCCATTATTCTATGATTCTAAGACAACAAATAGGACTGGGAGGATACTTGCTTTGTGTTTCTCATGCAGCTTAAATTTGAAATTGGTGCATGTAACTTAACCCCCAAAACTCATGCGCTTTTGCACAGCTCAGCAAATAGGTAACAACAGCTAACAAACTTCACTGATTGAAATTTCTCCATACAGAAAGTATCCTGGATAGATGAGGGGTTCATGTGTGGAGCTGTGCACCTAAAATGACAGTTAGCTTCTGACGTAGCCCAAAGAGCAGCCAGCACTTTTCTGTGAGACAGATACACCAATAAAACAGTGACTTCTTGATGAAATCTCACGGAGGCCTGACCATCCAGGAAGCTAGGCACCTTATCCTCTCCCTGTTCTGTCCCCATAGTAGCTGGGATGTGTAGGGACCAGGAACATGGTGACAGTCCCTAACATGTTATCAAGGAGCAGTTTGTGATGGCAGGACTCCTAGCCCTGCAAGGGGCTGTGAGGAAACATCTGAGGATGTGGTCTTTCCTGTTGTTCTTGTGAGTCGTGTAAATGTGATCTGTGTCAATCAAAAGACAAATATGGAATTAAATTATTTTATTCCTTGTATGACCGAAACTGTTGTATATAATGTATGCAATCTTTTTAACATTGTTGTTTTAAAGACATAGCTGTATCTCTTTAAACATTGCTATAACCGTTAGAGCCTCCTGGATACAACGACCTTGACAGAAAGTTTGTGAAGTTACAAACTGCAGATATTCCTTGTATTTTTTTATCGATGAGGAACAGCAGAAGCCCCCCCTTATCTATGAAGATAGCAAGTTCCCAAGAACTACAAGCTAAGACCAGTAAAGGACGGTTAAGAAGGGGGAGAGAAGAGGGAGAACCAACAAGAGACATGAACCAAAGAAAAAGTGTAAAAGAGGAAGACTCTTACTTCATCCCGAGATCCCTCCCAAGACACCAGGAGGCAGTGCGCACGCGGGAGCGACTTGTGAAACTCTTTTTAATATGAAGCAAGAGACAATTTACATTTTTACACCCCCTTAATGTATATGTATGAGAAAAGAGGAAAGAACCAGGATTGTGTGTTATGAGGTGTGCATGTTGGCAGAGCACAGACTCCCCGCGCACCCAGCACTGTTTGCTTACCTTTATTCACTTAATAAATCTCATTATTTAGAATTTTGATCTTTGTTCATTTATCACATTCACATCACTTTAATATTTCTCAGATGCAAACGATGATGGACAGATCTAGCAGGCACCTCAAGATTTATCACTTCTCAAAGTACAATAGCACTGTTAGTGTCCTGGGTTCGGCAGTAGCAGTCGTTTTTCTCCTTCTTGGTAGCCGGTGTGGAGCTGTGTTTTTTTTTTCTTTTGACTTTTGGCTTGTGAGCAGTGCTGATAAAACCAATGTTTTAGTTACTGCTTAGTACGTTTTGGTCTGGCCAAGGACTTTCTGAGTCTCATGCTCTGCCAGGGAGGAGGGTAAGCCGGGAGGGAGCAGAGACAGGACACCTGACCCAAACTGACCAAAGAGGTATTCCATACCACAGCATGTCATGCCCGGAAGGTAAAAAACTGGGGGCAAGAACCCGGAAGAGGGGGGTTCACAGCTCAGTTGCCGGGTGGTGAGCATTTATATCCTCTTCCCTTGTATTTTCCGTGGTCATTATTGTTATTGATGGTAGCAATTTGTGTTATACCTGAGTTATTGGACTGTTCTTATCTCAGCCCGTGGGAGTTACATTCTTTTGATTCTTCTCCCCATTCCCCCTCCCCCCCCCCTTTTTGGAGTTGGGGGGAAGAAGGAGGGGGAAGTGAGTGAACAAAACCGCTTGGTTTACAGCTTAAACCGCGGCAGCTCTTTTAGGAGGGGGAGGTGGGTGAACAAACCGCGTGGCTGATTTACAGCTTAAACCACGACAGTTATTTATTCAAAGAACCCTGAAATTTTGCCTGTTTGTTAAATAAGAAACACTGCATCATTACAGCATCATTGCATTTTATTTTTGTTTTAAGACTTTTGGCTGGATTTCAGGCTGAAGTTGAAAGGAAAACATTGTTTCTGAAGACATTTTCACGGCTATTGATCTATTTTGCCTTTCCATTCATTTATATTATTGCATTATGTAGTGTTAAAGTACCAATTAACTCACAGAAAACTTGCAGGTTCTCATGATTATTAATCTCTGCTTTTCAAAGAGCTAACCAAATTACTGTTGTGTAAACCCAGAGCATTACTCATGAGCCTGCGGCTGAAATAACATTTTTTTAAAACTTCAACAAGATCAACCATATCCTTAATGACAAAGAGAAAATGGGAAATAAATCCACCAGAGGATTTTGATAATGAATTTGAAAAGATACTACCATTTTTGGCAAGAGAATTACATAAAAAAAAAGAAAAACAATATTTGAATTATGGATGCTGGAAAGAAAGAATTAAATGTGCCCAGGCTGGATGAAAACACAAGGAATACTGTGATTATCAACTTTGTTGTATAAACCCCACAAATACAGGTTGGGCAGAGAAGAGATTGAGAGCAGACCTGCAGAGAAGGACTTGGAGGTGCTGGTTGATGAGAAAATGAGCATGACCTGGCAGTGTGAGCTCGCAACCCAGAAAGCCAACCGTATCCTGGGCTGCATCAAAAGGAGTGTGACCAGCAGGTCAAAGGAGGTAATCCTGCCCCTCTACTCTGATCTCATGAGACCTCACTTGGAGTATTTTG
>JANRGW010047493.1:0-13396 GCA_024733675.1 Psilopsiagon aymara
TTGGGGTTGTTCAGCCTGGAGAAGAGAAGGCTGCGTGGAGACCTCATAGCAGCCTTCCAGTATCTGAAGGGGGGCTACTGGAATGCTGGGGAGGGAGTCTTTGTTAGGGACTGTAGTGAAAGGAGAAGAGCTAACGAGCCAAAACTTAACAGGAGAAGTTTATATTGGATATAAGGAGGAAGTTCTTTACTGTGATGGCAACTGGAATGAGCTGCCCAGGGAAGGTGTTAGTGCTCCATTACTGGTGGTGTTCAAGGCCAGGTTGGACAGGGCCTTGTGTGGCATGGTTTTAGTGTGAGGTATCTCTGCCCATGGCAGGGGGATTGGAACTAGATGATCTTCAGGTCCTTTCCAACCCTAACTGTTCTATAAGTCTATGAAAATCATAGCTGTCACCGGACTGAAAACCTTGCTTTATTCGTTTTTCCTCCTTTTCTCCTCAGGCATCACTCCAGAAGGCATGCTCTTATATCGATCAATTTAGCTGTACTGTATTTTGAATTAAGATAACTGATTCTTAAATTCTTGGATTTTCTTCTCACTGCAGGATCTCAACAAATAAAAAAAATATTATTTCACAAGAAGCCCTGAAAATTCTGAGGCAAATAAAAATTGAGACTACTGAAGAGAAACACTTTTTCATATCATATCCATTCCAGCTCTGCTTCTTCCTGTCAGATGAAAATATTTAAATTCTGCCACCAAAGTCAGATCAAAACACAATAAAATAAATTAGATCCTAAGATTCTTCACCTCATGAAGAATTTTACTGAAATCACAGTTTTGCAAAATAGTTCCCTTTTTGCACAGAAAATGCTTTCAGCAGAAAAAGTACAGAATGCATGCTGATGCTTTTTAGAACAGGTCTCAAAGTTTTCCTGATGGTTTATTTTTTTAAATTTTGTTTAGAGTTAATTTAGATTTAAGCTAATGAAATGGACATTTTTAGCATTAAACAAGCAACACTTTGAAACACACTCGGCTTTCACAACACAATTAAAATGAAACCATACTCCCTGAGAAATATTTCAGCATAGAATTTTGGAATTTAGGAATTTAGGAACAAAAATTTCTTATCTGAAGAGGCTAATGTAATAAACAAGTTAGAGTGGTTGGCCAAAATCTAAGTTTTCAGTATGAAAACCTCTTTCTTGTGTGATATGACATTCAAAGTAGTTTGACATGCTGCCTGAATAACCTCATGCATTCTCCTTATTCGTTGGAGCTTGATGCCAAATATCATTGCAGTATAGAATCATAGAAGAGTTAGGGTTGGAAAGGACCTTAAGATCATCTAGTTCCAACACCCCTACCATGGGCAGGGACACCTCACAATAAACCATAACATCCAAGGCTATGTCCAACCCGGCCTTGAACACTGCCAGGGATGGAGCATTTACAAATTCCCTGGGCAACCCATTCCAGTGCCTCACCACCCTTCAAGAATTTCTTCCTCATATCCAATCTAAACTTCCCCTGGTTAAGTTTGAACCTGTTACTCCTTGTCCTATCACTACAGTCCCTAAGGAAGAGTGACTCCCCAGAATCCCTAGAGGATCCCTTCAGATACTGGAAGGCTGCTATGAGGTCTCCACACAGCTTCTCTTCTCCAGGCTGAACAGCCCCAACTTTCTCAGCCTGTCTTCATATGAGAGATGCTCCAGTTCCATGATCATCCTCGTGGCCCTCCTCTGGACTTGCTCCAACAATTGCATGTCCTTTTATGTTGAGGACACCAGAACTGCATACAATACTTCAAGTGAGGTCTCACGAGAGCAGAATAGAGGGGCAGGATCACCTCCCTTGACCTGCAGGTCACACTCCTTTTGATGCAGCCCAGGGTGCAGTTGGCTTTCTAGGCTGCAAGAGCACACTGCTGTCTCACGTTCATTTTTCCATCGACCAACAACCCCAAGTCCTTCTACTCAGGGCTGCTCTGAATCTTTTCTCAGCCCAACCTGTAGCTGTTCCTGAGATTGCTCCGACCCAGGTGGAGAACCTTGCACTTGGCATGGTTAAGCTTCATCAGGCTGGCACCAGCCCACCTCACAAGCGTATCAAGGTCCCTCTGGATGGCATTTCTTCCCTACAGCTTATCGACCGAACCACACAGCTTGGTGTCACTGGCAAACTTGCTGAGGGCACACTCAATCACACTGTCCATGTCACCAACAAAGATATCGAACAAGACCAGTCCCAATACTGATCCCTGAGGGACACCACTCGTTACTGGTCTCCAGCTGGACATTGAGGCATTGAGCACAACTCTTTGTGTGCTGACATCCAGCCAGTTCTTTATCCACCAAGTGCTCCACCTATCAAATTGATGTCTCTCCAATTTAAAGACAAGGATGTCATGTGGGACAGTGTTGAAAGCTTTGCACAAGTACAGGTAGATGACATCAACGTCTCTACTCCTGTCCATCAGTTCTGTAGCCCCATCATAGAAGGCCACCAGATTGGTCAGCCAGGATTTCCCCTTAGTGAAAACATGCTGGCTGTCACCAAGCACCTTGTTTTTCTTGTGCCTTAGTATGCCTTCCAAGGAGAATCTGCTCCAAGATTTTGCCATGCCCAGAGGTGAGACTGACTGGTCTGTATTTCCCCGGCTCATCCCTTTTCTCTTTCTTGAAAATGCTGGTTATATTTCCCTTTTTCCCAGTCATTTGGAATTTCACCTGACTGTCATGATTTTTCAAATGTGATGGACAGTGTCTTAGCAACTTCATTTGCCAGCTCCTTCGAGACCCGTGGATGGATTTCACCAGGTCCCATGGACTTGCATATTCAGGCTCCTAAAATGATCTTGAACCAGTTCCTCTCCTACAGTGGGCCTAAGGTCTTCATTCTGACATATTTTCTGTTGCTTGGGGATTTTGTGTATTCAGTTAAAGCCAGCCCTCTACTGGGTTATATGCCAGACACGTTTGTGGGGGACATTATCAGTTTGTCTGAAAATTTTACTAATTTACTACATGTTTGTGCGCGTCCAGGTCCTGGGAAGTTTTATGCTGGAGATAATTCCCTGTCCAGGAATTCTGCTGCAGCATGTTGTGAGATACACACATGCACAGCTCTGTCCCTATAAGTAAGGAGCATTCAACTTCTCTTCTGTTGGGGACCCTTAGCTCTTGGGGGTCCCAATGTGTGAAGGCTATATTGAAGTAAGGGTAATTTCTGTTGCCTAGACCTGCTTCTGCAGACCTGGCACCACCAAACTCATTGCATGCCAGGTCTTTCAATATACCTGTTCTTAAAGATGATCTTTGTGTGCAACACAAAGTCTATTTGTATAACTAATCATCCCAAGAAGAAAAGGGACTTCATAGAGTCATGGAATAGTTTGGGTTAGAAGGGACCTTACAGATCATCTCATTCTGAGATGAACCTGATTTTATGTATTTATTTTTTGGATGTGTTTATAAAACAACATTTGCTTGATCAATGACCTGCAGTCCAGATCTTCCAAGTGGCACCAGGAAGAAGAGAGAAGGGACGGCTGCTAAGGCTGGTCTCTGGGCTGCACAGCTGGTTTCTGCCATAGCCTGGGAGAAGAGTAACAGCTCTGGGCTTCTTGGAAGCCAAGTGGCCAAGGATGCATCAGGGAGCCCAGCAGCTGTGCCCAAGACATGGCCAGCAAGGGCAGGGTCAGGCCCTGGGCCCCTTGGGCACAGGCACTGCCGTGGGGACATATCCTGGATTCAGCAACAGCAGTCATTTTTCTCCTTCTCTGTAGCTGGTGCAGAGCTGTGTTTTTGACTTTCAGCCTGGGAACAATGCTGATAACACCAGTGTTTTCAGTTGTTGCAAAGTAATGTTTATTACTTATTGTTATTTCCTTGGTCATTATTATTACTGGTAGTAGCAGTAGTGGTTTGATGTCAATAGTGTGCTTGTCATTGCAGGAAAATAATGGTCTCGCTGTTACTCAGCTCAGGGGGAGCAATGCATGCAATGCAATGCAGTGGAACAGGTCAAGAAGCATGGCATGCAATTGAATGGAACGGAAGGGATACAAAGCAATGGAATAAAACCGAGATGCATGGCATGCAATTGAATGGAATGCAATGTAAAGGAATAGAATGGAATCAGCAGCTGCCACTTTGCAGCTCTCCCTGCGTGTAACACCAGCGCTGAGTGGTAATGAGAGCACTTTGCATGCATTCCCCTGGGGAGGAAGTGCACCCCCTGAGCAAGTGTTGGGAGTCAAAAGGGTGTTTCTCATTGCATGGAAATAATAATCTCATTCAGCTCAGGTTGAGCATTGGAAATTGAGTGGAGTGGAATGGAATGAATGGTATGGAATCGAGATGCTTGGCTTCCAGTGGAATGGAATCAGCAGCTGCCTCTTTGCAGCTCTCCCTGCATGCAACACCAGCACCAGGAAGGCACGAGAGTACTTTGTATGTATCCCTGGCCAGGAAGCACAGCCCTTGAACAAGTGCTGGAAGTCAAAATTGTGTATGTCATTGCAGGGAAATTATAGTTTCACTGTTATTCATCTCAGTTTGAGCATGAGGAATTGAATGAAGTGGAATGGAATAAATAGAATGGTATCGAGAATCATGTCATGCAACGGATTTGAATGGAATGAATGGAACAGAGAGGCATAGACTAGGATAGAATGTAAACGGAACGGAATTGAAAAGAAGGGAAGAGAAACAGAATAGAGAAGCATGGCATGCAGTGGAATGGAATGCATGCAATGCAATGGAAGATAGAGACATGGAATGGAATACAATGCAATGCAGTGCAGTGCAATGCAACGCAATGCAGTGGATCAAGAAACATGGCATGCAATTGAATGGAAGGGGATGCAAAGCAATGTAATGCAATGGAATGGAGCAGTATGGAATGGAATGGAATTGAGAAGCATGGCATGCAATGGAATGGAATGCAATGCAATGTAATTTAATGGAATGTTAAACAATGGAATGGAATCAGCAGCTGCCACTTCGCAGCTCTCCCTGCATGCAACACCAGCACCGAGCAGGAACAAGAACACTTTGCATGCATCCCTGGTCAGGAAATGCAGCTGCTGAGCAAGTGAAGTCAAAACTGCGCCTCTCATTGCAGGGAGATAATAGTCCCTTTGTCATTCAGGTCAGAGTGAGCATGGGGAATTGGATGGAATGAATGGAACAAAACCGAGAAGCATGGCTTCCAATGGAATGGAATGGAATGGAATGGAATGGAATGGAATGGAATCAGCAGCTGCCACTTTGCAGCTCTCCCTGTGTGTAACAGCAGCCCCGGGCAGGAACAAGAGTACTTTGCATGCATCCCTGGCCAGGAAGCACAGCTCCTGAGTAAGTGCTGGAAGTCAAAATTGTGCTTGTCATTGAAGAGAAATAACGGTCTCATTGCTACTCATCTCATGGTGAGCATGGGAAATTGAAGGGAGTGGAATGGAATAAATGTAATACTATTGAGGTTCAGGGAAGGGAAGGGAAGGGAAGGGAAGGGAAGGGAAGGGAAGGGAAGGGAAGGAATACAAAGCAATGTAATGCAATGGAACAGAACAGAATGAAATGGAATGGAATCGAGAAGCATGGCATACAATGCAGTGGAACACAATGCTGTGCAAGGCAGTGTAATGCACTGGAAAAGAGTGGAATGGAATCAGCAGCTGCCACTGCCACTTTGCCACTTTCTTTGTGTGCAACAGAAGTACCAAGCGGGAATGAGAGCACTTTGCATGCACCCCTGGCCATGAAGTGCAGTCCCTGAGCAAGTGTTGGACGTCAAAATCATGCTTTTTATTGCAGGGGCATAATAGTCCCATTGTCATTCAGCTCAGGATGAGCATGAGAAATTAAACTGAGTGGAGTGGAGGGAATGGAATGAAATGAGAAAGAATCGAGAAGTGTGGCATGTAGTGGAATGGAGAGCAAGAGAATGCAATGCAATGCAATCTAGAGGCATGGAATGAGATGGGTTGGAAGGGAATGGAACGGAACAAAATTGAATAAAATTGAGAAGCATGGAATACAATGGAATGTAAACAAAATGGGATTTAATGAAGTGGAAAGGAGTGGAATAGAAATTGAATAGAAAAGCATGACATGGATTGCAATGGAATGGAATGGAATGGAATGGAATGGAATGGAATGGAGCAGGATGGCATGCAATGGAATGAAGTAGAATTTAATGGAATGGAATGCAATGCAAGACAATGTAGTGAAATGGAATGGAACAGAATGCAATAGGGAAGCGTGGCATGCGATGGAATGGAATGAAATTTCATTAAATGGAATGCAATACAAATGGAATGGAATGGAATCAGCCACCACCACTTTGCATCTCTTACTGTGTGCAACACCAGCACCAGGCAGGCATGAGAGTACTTTTCATGTATGGCCAGGAAGCGCAGCTCCCAAGCAAGTGTTGGAAGTCGGAAGTGTGCTTGTCATTGCAGAGAAAAAGTTTCACTGTTATACAGCTCAGGGTGAGCATAGGGAATGGAATGGAATGGAATGGAATGGAATGGAATGGAATGGAATGGAAGCCTGGCATGCAATGAGATTGAAATAGAATTCAATGCAATGCAGTGCAGTCTAGAGGCATGGAGTGGAATGGATTGGCATGGAAAGGAATGGAATAGAATGGAACAGAATTGAGAGGCATGGAATAAAATTGAATGTAAATAAAACAGATTTAAATGCAACTGAATGAAATTCAATGCAATGCAATGCAATACAATGGAAGCTCCAGACATGGAATGGAATGGAATGGAATGGAATGGAATGGAATGGAACGCAATGGAATGCAATGCAATGCAATGCAATGCAATGCAATGGGGTAGAATCTAGAGGCGTAGAATGGATGGAGTGGAGTGGAGTGGACTGGAATTGAATGGAGAGGAATATAATTGAATATAAATGAAAGGGAATGGAATAGAAATGAAATGGTGTCGTGGTTTCACCGTAAATCAGCCACGCAGTTTGCTACATTGAGAATCAAAAGAATGTAACTCCCACAGGTTGAGATAAGAACAGTTCTGCTACTACTAGTAATAATAATGACAAGAGAAATACAAGAGAAGAGAATACAACAGCTCACCACATATACCCAGCCCGACCAAGCAATGCACCCCCACCACCCTTCCGGGTCTCTGCTCTCTGTTTCTGCATCCTGGGCATGATATGCTGTGGTATGGAATACCTCTTTGGTCAGTTTGGGTCAGGTGCCCTGTCTCTGCTTCCTCCCGGCTTCCCCTCCTCCCTGGCAGAGTATGAGGCTCAGAAAGTCCTTGGCCAGACCAAACATCACTAAGCCACAACTAAAAACATTGGTGTTATCAGCACTGTTCTCAGGCCACAAGTCAAAAACACAGCGCTGCACCAGCAACCAAGAAGGGGAAACATGACTGCTACTGCTGAACCCAAGACAAATGGAAAGGAATGTAATGCAATGCAATTCAATTTAATGAAATCGAGAAGCAGGGTATGCAATGAAATGTAATGGAATTTAATTGAATGCAATAGAATGCAATGTAATGCAATACAATGGAATCTAGAGTAATGGAATGGAATGGGATGGAATGGAAAGGAATGGCATGGGATCAGCAGCTGCTGCTTTGCGGCTTTCTCTGCATGCAACACCAGCCCCAGGCAGGCATGAGAGAACTTTGCATGCATCCCTGGCCAGCTAACGCAGCAAGTGTTTTAAGTCAAAAATGTGCTTGTCATTAGTAGGTGTCATAGACTGGGAAATAGCCCATGGTACCACACATCTCCTTCTTCTTGCACATCTGTATGTGGACTGCCTCAGTGCTTGCCCTTCAGGAGACAGAGGCTGCTGGCATGTCTGCCTGCTGCTGCTTTCCGTGGCTCTGTGCCTTTGCTTTCCCAGACTGTAAGGCATGTTTTCTCAAGCTAAACTGAAGAATGTATCAGCCTGCTCCTGGCTGAACATGTGCATTATCTCGATGCTTGTGAGCATCAGGTTTGAAAAAGTAAAAAATCCAACCATCCCCAAATAACCCCCACAACATAAATTAACATAAAGTAACAGAAATTATTATAAACTGACAGAAAATAACGTAAAGATAACCAAACCAAAATCAAATGGAATTGTAAGAAAAAACCTTGTTTCCTTGTAAGGTTTGTGATTTGTGGTTTTGAAAGAGTTTATGAAGCTGAATACCCTTGGCATTCTGGGAAATAAGAGTCTGAACTGATGTTCAGATCACAGTGAGCACAGGGAAATGAATGGAGTGCAATGAAATGGAATGGAGTGAAATGGAATGGAATGGACAGGCATAGAATAGAATGGAATTGAATAATCCAGAACCAGCTTGGCCTCTTTGGCATTCTGCCTGTAACATAGAATCATAAAATCATAGAATAGTTTGGATTGGAAGGGACCTTAAAACTCATCCATTTACAACCCCCTGCCACAGGAAGAAACACCTTCCACTAGAGCAGGTTGCTCAAGGTGCTGTCCTTTTCTTGAGCACTGACAAAGATGGGGCAGCCACAGCTGCCTTCAGCAGCCCATTCAAGCACCTCACAACCCACACAAGGAAGAACTTCTGCCTCACATCTAATCTGAACTTCACCTGTTTAAACTTAAACCCATGGCTTCTTCTCCTATCACTACAGTCTTTAATGAAGAAGAGTCCTTCTTTGGCATCCATGTAGGACACCTTCAGCTATTGGAAGGCTGCTCTGAGGTGTCCATGCAGCCTTCTCCAGGCTGAGCAGCTCCACTTGTCTTGGCCTGTCTTCATACGGGAGGTGCTCAGTGATGTGCAATCTTTCCCTCATAAGCAGACCTGCGCAGACCTTCACAGACCTGAGAGTTTCTGAGCAGAAAGTTCACTGAGAATTAAACTGGTAAGTTAGGGAGACATGCTCTAAGGAATCATGGAATCATAGAACTGTAAAATGGTTTGGGTTGGAAAGGACCTTAAGATCATGCAAGTCCAGCCACCTAGCAATGAGCAGCAGCACATCACACTAGACCATGTCACCCAAGGCTCTGTCCAGTCTAGCCTTAAACACTGCCAGGTTGGGCAGAGAAGAGATTCAGAGCAGCCCTGCAGAGAAGCACTTGGTGGTGCTGGTTGGTGAGAAAATGAACATGAGTTGGCTTCAGTGTGCACTCAAAGCCCAGAAAGCCAAACATATCCTGGATTGCATCAAAAGGAGTGTGACCAGCAGGTTGAAGGAGGTGATCCTGTCCCTCTACTCTGCTCTGCTGTGCCTAGGCATTTATTGTTTCTTTGGGAAACCTGTGCCAGTCCCTCACCACAGTTACAGTAAAGAACTTCTTCCCTATATCTAATCTGAACTTCCCCTGTTTAAGTTTAAACCTATTACACCTTTTCTTGTCTCTATAACCTTTGATGAAGAGTCCCTCTTCAACACCATTGCAGGCCCCCTTCAAATACTGCAGGGCTGCTATGAGGTAACCCTACAGCTTTCCCTTCTTCGTGCTGAACAGCCCCAACTTTCTCATCCTATCTTCATACGGGAGGTGCTCCAGCCTTCTGATTATCCTCGTGGCCCTCCTCTGGACTTGTTCCAACAGTTCCATGTCCTTTTATGTTGAGGACAGTACAACTGTACACAATACTCCAAGTGAGGTCTCACGAGAGCATAGCAGAGCAGAGGGGCAGGACCACCTCCTTCAACCTGCTGGTCACACTCCTTTTGGTGCAGTCCAGGATATGGTTAGCTTTCTGGGCTGTGAGTGCACACTGAAGCCAGCTCATGTTCATTTTCTCACCAACCAGCACCACCAAGTCCTTCTCGCAGGGCTGCTCTGAATCTCTTCTCTGCCCAACCTGTAGCTGTGCCTGTGATGTGTTTGGCATGGTTAAACTTTATCAGGTTGGCATCTGCCCACTTCACAAGCATGTCAAGGTCCGTCTGGGTGGCATTCCTTCCCTCCCGCATATCAACCGAACCACACAGCTTGGTGTCACCGGCAAACTTCCTGAGGGCACACTCAATCTCACTGTCCATGTCACCAACACAGATGTTAAACAAGACCGGTTCCAACACTGATCCCTGAGGGACACCACTTTTTACTGGCCTCCAGCTAGACATTGAGCCATTGGGCATAACTCTTTGCATGCAGCCATCCAGACAGTTCTTTATCCACCAAGTGGTCCATTTATTAAATTTATGTCACTCCAATTTAAAGACAAGGATGTAATTCAGAACAATGTCAAATGCTTTGTGCATGTCCAGGCAGATTATATCAACTGCTCTACCCCCTCCATCAGTTCTGTAGCCCCGTCATAGAAGGCCACCAAATTGGTCAGCCACCTCCTTGTTTTTCATGTTCCTCAGCATGCCTTCCAGCAGAATCTGCTCCAAGATTTTGCCAGGCACAGAGGTGAGGCTGACTGGACTGTAATTCTTTGGCTCATCCCTTTTTCCCTTCTTGAAAATGGGGGTTATATTTCCATTTTTTCCAGTCATAGGAAACTTTGTTTGACTGCCATGATTTTTCAAATATGATGGACAGTGGCTTAGCAACTTCATTTGCCAGCTCCTTCAGGACCCGTGGATGGATTTCACCAGGTCCCATGGACTTGTATACATTCAGGTTCTTAAGATGATCTTAAACTAGATCCTCCCCGACAGTGGGCCTAGGGTCTTTATTTTCACAGTCCCTGCATCTGCCGTTCAAAATCTGGGTGGTGCAATCAAAGTTCTTACCAGTGAAGACTGAGGCAAAGAATTCATTGAGAACCTCAGTGGTTTTCAAATCCAGGCTAGCCAACTCTCCCATTACCCAACTTTGGTAGAAGCCATAAAATGAATCCATAGGAACCTCTTGATTAAAACATTGTCACTCCCTAATTTTGATGTCCTTGCCTCTTCCTCCACATTCCCACTAATCAATCATTGAAATGGTGGTGTGTAGAGGTCACAATAACCATTTAACCTGTTCTTATCAACTGCGACCCCTCATGAAACTGCTCACTTCCATGTGATTTGTGTGGATCAATACAGCAGAAAGGTCACAAAACCACTAAAGAGAGATGCCAATCAGAGAGATGTCAAAAGAGAAAGAAAGTTTGACAACATCAGGACCAATCAGGGGCTGCTGAGGAGAGCTTGTCAGCTGTGATTAATGGCACATCGTGTGTTGCTGTCATCTGAAAAATGTTTTAAAACTTTTTAGATCACTGTGTGGAGAAATTTTGTTCAGACTCTTTTGTTGTCTAGAAATTTGATAGTTACAGGGCCCAAAGTGATACCAGCAAATTTTATTTTTTCTTATAGCAAACAAAAGCCTGGTTGTGTCATGGCTAAGTAAAACTCTTACATGTCTGCATAAATATGGGATGCACTTCAAATAGCTCTGGAAATCTCTGTTCCCGACCTCCCTCACATAATGATTAAGCAGGGCTGCTGAAAAAGTGATACACTTGAAGGAATGTTCTGAAATATGGGTACATTGCTATGAAATGGTGAGGTGGCACTTAACAAGTTCCCTTCCCTATCTGAGACTTCCCAAAGCACAAAACCGTCTTCAGTGGAGGAGACTTCAGTGCTGTGATCATGACCTTTGCAGCTTCAGGCATCCTCAGAAGAACTCCTCAAGTATAGAATCATAGAATAGTTTGGGTTGAAAGGAACCTTGAACACTACCAGGAATGGGGCAACCACAGCTTCTCTGGGTAACCTGTGCCAGAGCCTCACCACCCTCATAGGGAAGAACTTCTGCTTAATATGTAATCTAAATATACCTTATCACTACTTATCCTTGTCCAAAGCCCCTCTCCTGGTTTCTTGTAGCCCCTTTAGGCACTGGGAGCTGTTCTAAGTTCTCCCTGAAGCCTTATCTTCTCCAGCTGAACAAGCCCAGCTGTCTCAGCCTGTCTCAAGAGCAGAGCTGCTTCAGTCATCGCAGCATCTCCGTGGCCTCCCCTGGACTTGCTCCAGCATCTCCACATCCCTCTTGTGCTGGAAACCCCAGAGCTGAATTCAGGACTGCAGGGTGGATTCAGTTGGCTCCTCATCCATGCCCAGGTGAAGCTCCATGTAAGTTGGACTGTCCATAAGCCATGCAAAGGATTACATTAGTGAGAATGGTAGTTTTACACTGGGTATAGTAGCATCTCCCAAACTGGAAGGAAGCTCCTTCAGAAAAGTCAAAGAGGGATATGTTACCAAGATTCCTTTGGGAACAGAGAGAGAAACAGAGTGAGAGGATATGTGCCACTTCTTCAAAGCCTTTTCAGCACTTCTTTATTCTCTTAATGTTCATTTTTTTCTAGGGAAGGGAGTACCCAAGTTTTGTGCATGGAGAGTCTGTGCCATCGTTGTCAACAGAGACAGGCTGAAAGTATCAACTGGCAGCATCCCAGTGAACATGTCTTCCTGCTGCTTATTCAGCAGTTCTGAAGTGGATCCTTTTGCTACTAGAGGAAAAATGCCTGGAAAACTCTGATGTCCTTTTCAGTTAGGCGATGATAAATTACAAGTTTTAATTGAAAGTATTAATATTGGAATTACCTATATCAATCTGGACAAAGGTTTTACCTCTGCCGTGTTCTCTAACCTATACATGATAGTAAAACAATGTTACATAGACAGTGCTGGTAACCAGACATTTCTGCTTTTAGACCCACTAGTCATTGTCGTGATACTAGCACACAAAGAAATTGTGAGGTAGGGGTGTTTCTGATCAGACTCATTTTCTTTCCCAACTGACCTACAAAAGACTGCCACTTTCTTTTTCTTCCCTGGGCAGTCACTAAAGTGATCTTTCCTAAATCTCCTTAACTTATATCCAAAGTATGTGAAAGGCTTTGTCTGCTGTGTGCAAGATATGTACATTAGCGTAAGACCAGTTCACAAAGGTAACCCAGGCAAACCTGGGTTAGTATTGTACCTTACCTTCTTTGCCCTAATAAAAGCAGCTCCTTGTTGCCATTGGTGTCCTTGGCTTTCCCATGAGGATGGAAAAGTATTTCTACAAATTATCCCTCTTTTAAAGCACTATCTTGCTCATACGTGGTAGGAAGCCATTCCCTTTGTTAGTGTGGTGACACTGAATTTCTGCCCGACCAAATGACGCAGAGTGGATAGAGACATCCTGAAGAGATACTGTCCTTATGTCTATAGAGATGGGACATCCACAGCTTCCCTGGACAATCTGCCTCCCCGCTCCCATGCTAAAAAGCTTCTTCCTTATATTCTAACCTATACCTACTCTTATTCAGTTTAAAGACATTAACACTTGTCTTATCACTACCTGCAAGAAAGACTTACAACAAATGGTAACATAATGGTCTTAAAAAAAGAGAGAGAAACTTGCCCAAATATGTATGCATGGGCCAAATATGCATGCCTGTTGTGGTTTAAGCCATAAATCAGCCACGCAGTTTGTTCACTCACTTCCCCCTTTTTCTTCCCTCTGCTCCTGG
>JANRGW010047495.1:0-16896 GCA_024733675.1 Psilopsiagon aymara
GAGGTCTCCACGCAGCCTTCTCTTCTCCAGGCTGAACAGCCCCAACTTTCTCAGCCTATCTTCATACGGGAGGTGCTTCAGTCCCCTGATCATCCTCGTGGCCCTCCTCTGGACTTGTTCCAAAAGTTCCATGTCCTTCTTATGGGGGGACACCAGAACTGTACACAGTACTCCAAGTGAGGTCTCACAAGAGCAGAGTAGAGGGACAGGATCATCTCCTTGGACCTGCTGGTCGCAGTCCTTTTGATGCAGCCCAGGATAAGATTGGCTTCGCAAATACTTGTGCAGGTTAGAATAATATATAGATAAGTGAAGCAGCTGTAAATGAATGGTGACAGTATATAAAATCAGGGTTGTACATTGCTCTGGTTAGGGGGGAAGTTCTATAAGTATTTTCTCTTCATTGCAGCACTTTGCATTGTCCTGGTAAAAGCACTCTTGTGCTGCAGTTCATCTGAAAGCAGTGCTCAAAAGCTAATTGTGTAGTATCTGATGTTAGTAAGTTTTAATTT
Source organism: Psilopsiagon aymara (assembly GCA_024733675.1). Taxonomy (NCBI): domain Eukaryota; kingdom Metazoa; phylum Chordata; class Aves; order Psittaciformes; family Psittacidae; genus Psilopsiagon; species Psilopsiagon aymara. The sequence goes on from JANRGW010047495.1 coordinate 513, forward strand.
TTTTTTTTTACATTCCCTTTTTTCAGCCTTCCCTTGGAGTGAAGAAGCCAACTAAAGCCCTACTGTACGTCATACTGAGCCCTGTGGGCCCTTACTTTGCAAGTGGAAGCTTTAATCCCATATCCTTATGGGCGGATCCAAAATATGTAAGAGCCTGGAAAGGAGGAACGGGGGACTGCAAGCTAGGAGGGTAAGAAAACCTAATTCTGCATCTTCTACATAGCTTACAGAGGAGATTTGTGTTTTAGTGAAGTATCTAATCCAGCAGAAGTAGAGGTATAAAATGTAGCAGTGAACTAAACAACTTACTGTAACACACATTTCAGAATTGTACTTCACAAATACTATGTGTGCAGTTCAGTGGCGTATTTTTGTTTGCATATTACGGTCAAGTGGATTACTTACAGAGGCAATTTTGCAGCATCTCAGGCTGAGACACTGGACCTGGAAGGTGTCCATTTAACACTTTGGCTGTTCCACTTGCAGAAGTTGACACTAAAGATATCACTCCTGTGATACAGCATTCAGTGTAGCAGCCTTCTGCCAACTGGGCAGTGAGCAGCATTGACTGCTGACCTCCTCCTTTGGCAGACTGTGCCAACAAGCCATTTGCAGTTAACTAGGGGAGTATGAGTGTTTAAAGGAAAGCATGAGACAGTTATCTGCCTTGCCTTGACCATCATCTGGCAGTTTTCTGCTGAACTAGGCCAAAGCTCTAGATAGATAGAGACAGCATTGTTAATGTCCAAGTACTTGACTTGTAGAGTTGAAGTTGCTCAGGAATGGACTGGAGCAAGCAGTTTGGAAGTGGCTAAATAAATTACTCTATTATATGTCCTTGGTCTTCAGTTTTAACAAAGCTTATTGCCTCTACCTGGGAGTTTGTTTCCTAGGCAGGAAGTTAGTAGCTGTCAAATGATGCTCAACAGCTTTCCTTCATTCAGTCTGATATTCTGAGATCTTCAGGTTTTGTTTGGTTTTACAAATACATTAATCGTTTCCTATTCATCCTTCCTATGTCAGCTGTGAAAATAATGGAATAGTCTGGAGTCACTACTGACTTGGCTTGTGCCCAAAAGTGAGAATGTAACTCCAGTGTGGTCAGGACTTTGGGCTGCTAACTTTGGGTCTTGATGGTAACATCAGAACCTATAAAGAGTTTTTTCCTTCTCTCAAAGCAGCTATAGAGTTGGTCAGTAGTCAGGTTCACTGTAGGGCGATATTTTGGGAAAACAATTGCTTCTTGAGCATGTGGAATTTGAGGCCTGTCTGCAGCTCATGAAGCTACTAGTTCTGTGAATGTCTTTTACTGGAAAAGAAATAACTTGCCTCTGGCGATTTTTGTGTCTCAAGAGTTTTATCTGACACACGTGAGATGAGGTAGATGGGTTTGTTTTCCTTTTTTTTTTAAAAAAAACCAACCCAAAACAAACAAAAAAAAAACCCCCACAAAAACAACAAAACAAAAAAAGAAACTAACAAAAAAAAAAAAAACCAAACAAACGGAAAACCAAAAAAAAAGACCCACCAACCAAAACATGAGCTGGATGGGAAGTTTTCGGGTTGTAGATAAAAATAATCTAGGAAAATATTAGTAGAATACTTCCAATTAAAATATTCCAGGGTCAAGCGGTGACTGTGAAGAGCACTAGCTCATAAGGTAAATGAGCACAAAACCTTGCACAGAAATGGGAAAATACCCAGCCAGATACTTACAACTGTTTGCTCTTTCTTTTTGCCTCTGGAAGGAATTATGGCTCTTCTATTTATGCCCAGCAAGAAGCCCTTGAATTCGGCTGCCAGCAGGTGTTGTGGCTCTATGGAGAAGATCATCAAATAACTGAAGTTGGAACAATGAATCTGTTTCTCTACTGGATAAATGAAGATGGAGGTATAGTAACACAAACCATGAAAATTCTAAGTAGAACAGTTGGGAATTTAATACACAAAATAAACTATATAAAAGTGCAGATCATAAATGAAGATGATTTGTCAAAGTAAATGTCTATTCTTTTCTGAAAACTAATAGATAACCAAGTCATACTATTGTGAAAGAGGAGGTTCTGGAGCAGCTGTGAGTACTACCTACTAATATCGTAAACTGTTGGGTCAGTCCATGTGCTCAGAAGGGTAGAGTGTAGCCATGCACAAGGTCACACTGGAGACTTGGTGTCATCTCTAGCAGCATGCTTTATCTTGAAGGAGGTGTTGAGTCAGAAAAATATGGGGACATACTAAAGATACTTTATGGCTGTAAAACTCTAAACTCTGTGACTTTGGGCATGAGTGGTTCCCATTATAACTTTCTGTCAAGTCAAATATTCCTAAAGGATAGCCAAAAGTATTTTGCCATCCAAGTGATGAAGAACTCGTCTGTTTCTTTGAAGAATTTCGAAGTTGTGTCCAGTGGAGCAGAGAGAGAGAAACACATCAGTCGACATCCCACATCACTAATGCTGAAAAGATGCTTTCAAAATACACCATTATTCTTGAAGCCATTTTTACCAGTTTGTACCTGCAGTCACTTCTGAGCAATGTATATGCTAATTAGGAAGCTGTCTAGTTAATAAATAGCCAACTATTTAGGCATCTCAAAAACAGACATTAGGTGTGTAAGTACTCAGAGCTTGAGAAGTGTTAGCTACACCTGAGAACTGATTCAGAGGATTACATGACTCTTGGTTCTTGAAGGATTGAACTGCTCTTAGGCAAGTGAATAAAAGGACAACTCCTGACTTCCATGAGTGCTGGCCTTCTATGCAAATTAAATTTTACTGAATTTTGCATGGCAGCAGATTCCCACTTCATCATAGTGCCACGGGTACCTTTAAATACTGACATTTTTCTGGCAGTGCTCAGCTGCAGTACAGAGGCAGCATTCTTTGGGGACAGCAGTATGCTTTAGATAGCATAGGGTAATGGGAAGCCAGCTACCTGACTTTCATTTCCAGTTACATTACTGTTTTTTCTGCAAAATCATTACCTCTTTTGTAAGGGGAATGACACTCCTTCAGTGTTGAATGAGTCTGTGATGTCTTGTGAATGAAACTGTAAATATGAGAAATATTGTTGTCACAGCAGAAGTAGATTTGTCAGCATAGTTAGATGGCCAAATTCATAACTTGTGTAACTTCTCTGGAGGGACACAAAAATAGATTTTGGCTCATTCTGCTCAGGGAAAGGACACTGAAGGGGGGACATAATTAGAATTCAATGTTCTCATTGTACTTAAACCAGGAATATGCTGGAATTATCCAGCTGCAGCATGGTACTGTTCCAAAGATCTGCCAATCACTACGTGACCAGTGCACTACTGAATAGTACTATTGTGAGGTGGCCATAGCAAACAACTTCCAATTCATGCCACCCAAACTAACTGTATACTGGCAAACCTGCCATTCCACACGATGTGGTCATTAGCATCATTGGTGCACTTTGCTGTCCCCTGATGTGTTGATTAATGCTTAATTTATGATATCTTTGATTAAGAAACATTTGCTGCCGAAGTGTGTCATCACACACCCACCTATGGCTTTGCATTGTGATTTGCGTTTGCCATTATGTTCTGTCACTTCACAAAAAATACTTACTTAAAATGCGGTTTTGTTTTGTTATGCAAATTCTGCAGCTGAGAGAGGGATCTAACATAAAAATCGTGAAGCAGAAATTGCAGATCATCATCAAAAGGAAAATGCCCTTCTTTGTGTGTTCAGAGGTCACTGCAGAGTAGTCTGAACTGCTCTCCTTGGTTTATAACAAATGGAAGACCAAAGCCTAGACTGAAGGACATCTATGCTTCCAATGAGAATAGACTTTTCTTGCAAGCCTTTGCTATGTATTTTGAGTTACAGCATTGTGATTGTACATGACATGTTGCCTTGGGCATCAGGAGGAGCTTGGAGAAATGTTTTCTTTGTAACATCAAGGAGGGAGTAGAGGAAGAAACTACTCAATTTGTGGTAAAATAACATGACATAGTCTCTGCTGCTTTTGTATCACCACTGATGCTCTGGCAGAAATTTAGGAGCATGATATTTTGGTCATCAAACACTATTACTGGTTTATGTTCACAAAGTGCACCTTTGGTCACCCTGCAGTCCCTTCCACCTACCTCTTCAGAGTACATAAGATGTTGACATTGAAACTAATTTCCTTTAATAATGTCTGTTCTTTTGCTTAGAATATAGGCTTGACTTTATGGAAAACTTTAAAATTTAAACATATGTCCAACTTGAAGGTTGCTAACTATGAAATCAGTGTGCTTTCCAAAAATTTGCTTTCTTCAGAATGATTTGGAACCATCTGGGTTCTACTAAGCTAAGCATTAACTTAGCTTTAATGTTAAGGCATTGTGAATAGTATTCAGGCATTGCTTAATATTTTTGTGCTGTTATTAAAATTGGGATTCGTAGTGCTCACTTCAAAATAGCTCACAGAAATTGAAAAATAAATACTTTTTTTTTTTTGTAGAACAGGCAGGTAACATACCAGGCAAGCTTGATTAGTGGTCTGTAGGTGAAAGATTATTTGTGCTGCACAATTATCTTTTATAAGAAGACTACTAACAAAATAAGGGTCATACCTTCTGGTCTAATAGGAAGCCATAGCAATAGCAAGGAGAGTAGAGCATCAAATGAATAAGATGGCAGGCAAAGAAAAGAAGGGGAAAGTAATTGAGGAAAGTCAATTGACAGAGACACAAAGACAGAGTGATTGCAGGAGGGGATGGTAGAAGAAAAGCCTGAGGGGAATAAGGAGAAAGGAACAGAAACAGAACAAACTGGAAGAGAAGATCAGCTGTTAACTAATAGTGGAGCCAAGGTTTCCTGGGTTCTCCTTGACCCGAAGTTCCCTTCTGTTAAAATGTATTTTGGTGTATTTCTCAGCTTTGTTATAGTGTGAATAGTACTGAAGGCATCCCATACTTGGAATCTTATCTGCTATATGTTCATAAATACAAGTGTGTAAAAATTGAAGCTGTGCAATATGTAAGCCTCATTTAAAAAATACCTTTAAACACTGATGGAGTACCATTGTTACAGCATGCCTATACCATGCCTGGTTTAATGAAACACTGGACTTAGAGTGCTACTACTGTAACAGTAACAGTAGTCAACTGAAGAGAAACCCTGACATTTTCCTTTAAATACCTTTCCCCCCGTTTTTGCTACTATACTTTTTAAGGCTTCTACCACATGAAAATAATTCAGAAGGCAAATGGAGTCCATGAGCTCAGTCTGGGTTGGTTTGGTTTTTTTTGAGATGGACCAACTGATGTCATATGGAGCCTGGTTTGGCATCAATTCACAGAGAGGATGAGTTTTTTTGGCATGCTGTGCTGGATAGTGTTATCATCTCTGCCGGATACCAGGGGAGCAGATGTTCCTTGGGTTGCCCCAGGCTGGTAGGCATCGTATGTATAGTTGAGAAAATTCTACAGAGCAGACTGTTTGAAACATTTTGAGACACTCAATATCCTGTCTATTCAAGTGCTGTTTGGTGGCTGGTTTGGCCTACCACCTTTTCAAACTAGCTCAAATCAATTAATGTATGTTATTGAGCTCGAAGAGGTTCTGGCCAAGATCTGTGGCAATATCACGCAATAGAGAACATTAGCTGGTATGCAGTCACAATCTTTAGTATTAAGGTATGCATTATTTGAAGTTTTCTGTTAAAGAAAAGGATGCATTTGTATGTGACTGAGTCACAAATGCAGAATATCAGGTCTTCAGTGTTCAGGTTCAGGTGAGCCCTGTGGCTCATGGAAAGTTTTTTAAATCCTCTTTTGTATGGAAGTTGTGCCAGAGTTAGGACCAGACACACATCATGTTAGGACTGATGCTAGACAGACTCCAAAAAAAAAAAAAAAAAACAACTTATTATTCCTGACTGTATGAGAAAGAAGAGACCACTGCTGTGGTTAGGACTCTGGAATAGGTCAGGGAATCACGCTATTGATTAGTCAAACCAAAGCAAAATATATAGAGTGTTCTAGGGCAGCCTTTTTTGTATACATCTTGGCATCCTCATAAAGGGAACATGAGGCATAGGTAGGAAAACCTTCAAGTCCAAGTGAATAATTCCAGGGGTGGCCTCATTAACAACAGACATTTCCAGAGAGGAGGGACAGTGAGTAGTAGATTTAATGAACAATGCAATTTATTTATCCTCCATTTCCACTATCCCGCCCCAACTCCTAAAGCCCACTCTTGCGGAGTGATGCTTTAGTCAGTCTGGAGCTGTGTACGCACTGGCTGGCAAACTGCGTTTGTGTGCAGGACTATCTAGCTGTCACAGAGTATTAAGCAGCTGAGCACAACCTGTTATCTCAGCCCAAGGGTGAATACCATGTTGCTCTCTTGTACCCAGCTGCAAGTTTTCGCAGGACCTATGGGAACATTTTTAAACACAGTTTTGCCTTTGAGACTGATTCAAACAGGCCTGGATTCAGTGGCCTTTTGTGGGTCATACGGGGCAACGTAATAAAAACATGAAAATATGTATCTTCTTTTATGTGGCCTGGTATTAAAGAATCAAAAACCTTAATGGTTTGTGGGTTTAATGGACAGGATAGTATCCTTATAAGGTCAAGAAAGTTAAGGATTCACACTGGGAAGGGACAATGGTTAGGAAACAAAATATGAAGAGTAATACTGAAAGACTGTGGATGTCATAATTTCTCAGTGAAGATTTGAGACTGTCTTAAAAGAACCTGGCTGTCTGAAAGAGTTAATGCTTAGTATTCTCTTCTAATAGACACACTGAATGTGAGCTATGTGATGGCTTAAAATGAAAAAGATTAACTTCGATTTGCTGCAAAGATCAGATGGTAGAACAAACACTACATCAAAACATCTCTGTTGTAATTTAGGTACTTACCATGTATGGATTACCATTTATCTACCGTTTCACTATTTAGATGAATGTTTATCTAACAACCTTTTTTCAAAACCGAACAAGAACAAGGGGATTGGAACTAGATGATCTGAAGGTTCTTTCCAACCCTAACTATTCTATGATTCTGTGATTCTAAGGTAACAGACCACAACAGTTGAGCAATTTGAATTACTGGCACTTGGAATTCTATTAGGACTGCTCTTTTTGTGTAAAGAGAAAATTACTGGAAAAAAAGGAAGTCTAGACCAAGGCAACAGATCGTTACAGAAGCCTCCTCTCATGCTGTATTTGGCAAGGTTTCCAATGTTTTGCTTGTTTAGTAAACGGGCCTCAAAATTTCTGGTAGCTGTTTGGTATTAATGCTACAAAGTAGGGGTACTGAACCCCTTATTTCTAAGTTCCTTAATTAATGGTATATCAGTAAACTTTTCTGTTCTTTTGGTTTTTAACCAGTATCTCTATTTCATTTGTGTTTAACAGAAAATGAACTGGCAACCCCACCTTTAGATGGCATCATCCTTCCAGGAGTGACAAGACAAAGTATTTTGGATCTGGCACACAATTGGGTGAGTGTTTTGACCCTGGTGGTGATAGTTTCAACTATAGTGTTGCAACGTCAATGAAAGTAAGCATTCCTGATGCTTAGTATTTTGAAATTCAGCTGACTTGATCAAATCATAGAATATTTTGGGCTGGAAGGGACCTTAAAGGTCATCTAGAACAACCCCAGCTACAATGAACAAGGACATCTTCAACTAGATCAAGTTGCTCGATGTGCCATCCATCTTGACCATGAATGGTTTTCCAGGGAGGGATGGGGCATATTACACCTCTCTGGGCAACCTATTCCATTGTTTCACCACTGTCATTGTAAAAAAAACTTTTATCTAGTCTGACTGTACTCTCTTTTAGTTTGAAACCATTACCCCTTGTCCTGTTGCAGTAGGCCCTGATAAAAGTTTGTCTTCATCTTTCTTGTAAGCCACTGTAAGTACTGAAATCCCTTAACCTGCATGGGAACTAAGAGCATGGTAATTCAGATTTCTGGGAACATCATTAGAATACCCACATCTGTCGCACAGAACAATACCAAGCTTGTTAAAGTATCTCCGTGTAGTATTTAATGTGAAAATTCTCATCAAGTCCTCTGGTCAAGCAACTTAAATCAAGGAAACAATTACCATGCATGACTGCAGCCATACTTCAGTCATCAGCACATTCTTTCTCCATTTAGTTCTCATGGTTTCACCCTTATTTCTAATAACTAGCATGCAGCCTAAAATCCAGCCACAGTTTTGAAGTCATCTGTCTGCTTCCAGATTCCATGTAGCCATCGAGGATCTTACTTGGACGCTTGGGACTACCTTGTACCTTGAAATGTAGCAAACTGCCTTCCACTCTGCCTGTACTGTATTCAGAAGTTTTACTGTGGCCTGAATAAGAATACTATAGAGCTAAAGCCCCATCAAGCCCAGTATCCTGTCTCTTGGTTTTGGCCCTTTTCCCCTGATACTAACTCAGCTTCCAACCACCTGTAGCTGAAAGACTTCCTGAAATACAGTTGTCATATCACTTATATCTAACTTTCAGTGAAAAGTGCTAGGCTTGTACTTTGTGTCACGTATGTGCCGCTTGTTGACCTGCACTGAACTCTTGCACATCTTTATTCGTATTGGAACACCCCAAGTGCAGATACACATGCATGCTTCTTCGTCTCATCTCCTTTACAAGATAGATATTCCCAGTCGATAGGGCTTATTTGTGAGATAGCAGGCTCTCATCTCAGTCCTTTTGAATAATTATGTGTCTTCTACTTCACAGAGGTTCACTGTTCTTCCTGACCTCAATTCCCTAACCTATCTGAAACTCTGCTTACATGGTGTCCCTGCTCCTCTCCCCAAATACTATCCTGTCCAGAGCTAATCATGTTTTCTGCTATCAAAAGCATCTGTTTCATGTTGAAGAGCTCGCGTATGAAACAGTGATTCAGCTTTAATTTGGTCTAATGCAACAATAAAGTCCACATAAATCCATGCTATGAAAATTTCAGTTTGGTGTTTATTTTTGTTCTTTAAACACAACCCCTCCATCAGTTGCTATGTATTTTTAACACTTGTAGAAGGTAAAACACAACGTATGTTCAGACTGTCCAGTGTGAATTGCTTTACTCATACCTGCAGTACAATAATTTTTTTACGTGACAGTTGTGTGCAGGCTACACATGAAATTTTACCAGGGATTAAAGAAATCTATCACATGTAGTTGGCATCGCAGGTGGAATTAGCAGAATGTATTTTGCTTAGGAATTGTCTGAGAGTGGGATCAAGCCTCTTTTGACATAATTAAGTAATTTTTGTATGAACTCAAGCATGCTTGAGAGCATAAATAGTCAGATCCTGTGTCACATAAACCATTCTGCTGTGCTATGCCTTAATGCAATGTTGATATTCTGCACCAAATCAGAGGAGAGTGCCACTTACTCATCAGCATTGTATCTGGCAAAGCACTAGCTTCCTCAAACGTAATTATTTTGATTAGAATCTATCTTATGTGATACTGGAAGGTTTGAAAAGATCACAGGATCATAGCCAAAACTTGACTATTAGCCTAGTGGCAATCAGTCCTATTAGAGATGTTTCAACATGGAAAACAAAAATACAAACCATTTGTAAAGTTTTACAATTTTTATGGTTGCTTCTTCTCATGCAGGGAGAATTTAAAGTGTCTGAACGGTACATCACTATGAGTGACTTGACAGCTGCCTTGGAAGAGGACAGAGTAAAGGAGATGTTTGGTGCTGGAACAGCCTGTGTTGTGTGTCCTATCTCTAAAATTTTATATAAAGGCAAGGTAAGAAAATGTGGTGTTCCCCCCCCTTATCTTTTTCCTTTCTTCTTCTCTCCCTTCCCCACTCCTGCCCCTCCTCTCCTTCAGAATTTTATCATAATTAACTGCAGTTTAATTAAAAAGCAGATAGAAAAGGAATGCTGCTAGAGGCTCCTGGAAAGATGAACAGTGTCAGTATTTTGTTTCCCAAGTGAGTTACTGCTATGTTATCAGAAGAGAGCTTTCCCTCTTGTCTTTGAGGGTATTTTTGAGAGTTAAAATACTAATTTTTTTTTTTTATTTTATTTTATTTTTTTTTTTTTGGGGGGATGGGGAGAAGTTCCCAGCTCCAACCCTGTTTGAAAATATAGAAAAATACATTAACCCATGTTTCTTTCATTGAACATTTATTTTCAAAGCTAAGGCAGCTGGGAAAGATGAGGAGAGGTAACTTTCACAAGCAACCAAATTTCTGGACCACTGCATTCTTTCCTTCTCATTCATCTCTTCTTCACCCATCATTGCAGAGAATCCAGCTCTCATGGAAGAGCTGGAGGTTCAGGAGAGTGCAAAGCTGCTTTTATGGAGGTTTCTCCTGCACAGGTGGAATTCTACAAGCATATTCAGACTGTTAAGCTGACTTGATGCTATTTAGCTAGCACAAAGTTAGTTCAGAAGGCTGGATTATTGCAGCTGCATATATGGATGTGCTTTGTTCATTAAACGTGAGAAGTACAGTAAATGTCTGTTAGGTGATACTTCTGGAATTAATAAGGCGGAATAAATGTATTGATATTATCAGGTGCTAAGATATGAGCGACATCAAGGTGCTGAGTCGTAAGTACTATAAATGTACCTGTTGTGTTTCTACACAGTATACTTTGAAATTAAATACCGTGTATGGAGTTACTACTCTTGCCTGTATAACATACCCCCCCATTTTGGACAGATCTGCTGGAAAGCTTAGATTAGCCTTTATTTAAAAACAGCACAACAGTTCAACTAATCTGTGTTATCACTGGTTCAGCATGCCCTCCTATAAAAGACATTGCAACAACCCTTGCCTACCGTAAGGAAGGCTAGAAAGCTTGATAAATGTTTATTTAAATTATTAACATTTATTTAAATTCTTGGTGACCCTAAGGTGTAGAAAGCTGTTTTCACATATTATTCTCTCTCTTCCTCCCCTCCCTTCTTTATTCTGTGTTAGCACTTGCACATTCCAACTATGGAGAACGGACCTCAGTTAACAACCCGTTTCCTGAATAAGCTGAGTGATATCCAGGTAAACTGCTTCCTCTTCTTTAACCAGATAAAATAATAAAAGATGGGCGTTAAAAACATTGGAAAATAGCCTTTTCAATGCTGCTGTAGGCACCATTATGTAGTAATGTAGGCTCTTTAGTTTGGTGTGGTTATTCTATTGATTTTACATTTTTTCCCTTGAGAAAATATGATATGGATGGAGAGTAATGTGCTACTTTCCTGTTCATCTTGGAAGCTGGATGAGAGTTGTAAGATATTATTCTTGTCACTGAATTCCAGTACTGCGCTTTAAGTTCCTTTTTAAGGGAAAAATAGCATTATGAAGCATTTTAATAATGTCAATCACAAATGAATATAGGCTAATTAATAAAGAGATGGGTAAAGTAGTAAGCACTCACTAGGCACAGCCAACTTCTGTTTCTCATCTTCCCATCGCATGGTCACTTGTTCTTAAAATAGTTCCTTCCTTCGTGATTCACCAAATATCAAAGTCTGTTTGGAATAAGTGCTTGACCTCCATGTCTGGGCATAGGAGTCAGTACTGTTTCAGGTAAAGTCAATCAGCAGCACTTTATGGCATTTCTTGTTTTAGTTGCCTGCTTTCTTTTCCTTATTTAGCATAGTTTATGATGTGGGGGATTTGGGGATAAGAGTAGGTCTTGGCAAGTTACAGTCTCTTTTCTTTAAGACCTGATAGCAGCTGCTTGTCATTATTCTGATTTCTTCAAGTCAAGTCTGATGGTTACTGTTCTACATTCTTAGCTTTTGGCTCAAGATGGTCTGAGATTTGCTGCTAAAATTCTCATCTTCTTGCCAGAAAGCCCTGAACTAAGAATCTTCTTAAAGATTGTGAGATGTGCTGTACCACATAGCAATTCTGAATCCCACCAAATAATCAGAATTGTTTAAGAAAGAATCCTAAAGTTGATTTTTTTTTTTTAATTCCTGTTTTACTGGCCCTTTGCTAGTGCATAGAAATAATCTGACACAGGGTACTTCTGATGAGACCCCAGACAAAAAACTACTCATGAATTGCAGTCTGCTGCCATATGTTGACTCACCTAAAATACCATGATAAGCACGTTCACTTATGCAACATTATTTTTCAATGTTTTATGCTATATTGTAGTCCAAGCTTAAATCCATTGCTACTCACTGAGTTTTTCTCATTGCTTAATTAAAGTAGGGTGAGGCAGTCTTAGACAAGAAGTCAGACCATCTGATATTTCACTGTTCTTTTGTACTCTTCATTCTCTGTATATTTTTACTTGTCACAGCTACTGGTCTCCAGAATAGCTACTTCCCTCACTCTACCACCCCCCATCCCCCCCACCCCCTCAAGTCTTGTAGTTCAAATGATGCAGCAGGACCACCTGACTGTTCTTTACTAGGAAGATGACAGGATCATCATCTCTTGTTCTTTAGAATGGTATTGGACATTTCTGAGTGCAGGTCAGGGAGGAAAGAATTCCTGATAGTCTGGTATTTTTATTATTGACTGAGCCAACTTTCATTGGGGCAAAAAGAGACAATGTTTCTGTTGTTTCAGCTGGTGCCAACCCTAGCAGGTTCTTCTGTTCAAACAGTAGGATGGAGAACTAGGAAGGCACCTAGTGGCACCTTCGGTTCTAGATTTTATAATTAGTTGAAGGGAAGGAGGGGCTAAGTATGCCATGTTCCCAGCTCAGTTACATGAAACATTTTTATCAACTTACAGTATGTGTATACACAGTAGCCTTCTCCAGAATCCCACCACATACTACAGTTTTATTTCATCTTTCTCATCCCAAGTGCCTGATGCACCTAACTGGTGTTTATCACTTTTTTTGTTGTCATATGTCCAAATTTACTATACACTTTTCATTGTGATACACACTGACCACTGTTTCCATAGCTCTATACTCTGTATTGAAGCAGTCTTGTTAGTATGTCAAATATATATCTCCAGTGTCTAAAAGCACTTGTGTAACTTTTGTGTTACCTTCTGCTGCCAGGGCAGTGCTTTTGCAATATATGTTAGAGTCTTCAACAATTCACTATCAGTTTGAGTCTCCACTGATCCCTTCTAATTGCAATCATAGAACAGCTTGGCATCAGAAAGAGCTGAGGCGAGTTTCGGCACCTTGTGTGTTATATATAGGAATAGTAATGCCTTAGCAGTTTGTGTCATGAGATAATCAAGTGCCTTCTCTGGAAGAATGGCTTGTGAAATCCAGAATTCTGTTTCAGAAGACAGCACTGAAGTATGTGTATTTCTCCCTTGGCCAAAAGATGGTGCGCTAATTATTAAGAAAAATTTATCCAGCCTGCTTCCTGAGGCTTCGTTCCATGCCCTCCCTGATCACCCTACTTTTTCATCCCCAACCAAGGCTCAAGTGGAAGCTGTGAAAGTGTGATTTACATCTAACCACTGTCTTGGACCTTTTCACTTTACAGCAGTATAGACCTTTTTGACTTTCAGTAATCTATATACAGTATGTTCAGTAGTTACATACCAAGAGTAAATCCATCACTCTTGGAAAGTGCTGGACTATTATGTATATATTTGGTTCTAGGTTTTATTCCTTCTTTAAAAGAGCCTTTAGAGTTAGAACATTTCTTGGTTAAAAACATGATTTTAAGGAGGATGATGGTTGCTTCCCCTTTCAAAGTCAATTAGTGGTTGCTGATTATGTTTCTGCACTTTTCTATCTGTGGAAAGATGAGCTTATATACAAATGGACCCCATGTTGCTGAACATTAAAAAATGCTGCAACAGAAAAAACAGAATATGTAATATTCTTAAAATGTCAGAGGTGTTTTCAGGATATTCCACAAAGATCTTTTATGTATTCTACTGGGGCTGGAGGGGGGTGGGGGGGAATAAAAACTCTTATCTCTTTGCAGTATCATTGGACTGTTGTCATATTATTTGGACTGTCTTAGCCTCTTATTCTAGAGAATCTTTAAGTTTTGAACAATAAGATGCAATGGAAATTACAGCCAAACACAGCTTTGGTCTCTGTGCTGTGCTCTTGCCTCAACTAGGGCGGTGTACCTGTTTCACCTTGGACAATGAACAGTTGTAAAAAAGTAAAAATTCTCACTATCAACATTATCCTGCAGTTTAACGTGTGACCAAGAGGTGCAGGGCTCCATATCCGGTATCACTGTAATGATTCCTTTGAGTACAGTACATGGTTTGGTAGCATTTTCAGTTTATCTTCATTATTGTGTTTTCAACTCTGTTTTCATGCTGCTCTTTGTTCTTTTGCAAGTCTTCTGTGTTCAACGGGATTTCTTTGGATTGGAGCAGCTGTTCAGAGGAACTAGAGCTAGAGTGACAAATTAGAAAATCATGGGCAGAACTGATTCCATTTCCCATGCCAGTTGAGAGAGACAGTAGTAGTACTGGGATATACATTTCCCTTCCTATCACAGAGTGGAAATCATGGTTACGAAATGCTGATAATGACTTTAGGTTAAATAATTTACATTGTATACAGTAATGGTGTGCTTATGAATGAGTTAATGAATTAGTCATAGTACACTGTCTTCTATAACTGGGTGAGTTAGCAGATTTAGAGATGAGATTCATTTCTCTGGGAATACTGAAATACCACTCAGATGTTTTTGTGGTTTTGCACACCATGATTTGAGAATAAGCAAGATTTTGCTATACCTTTTAAAGTGTAGATCAGGATGCAACTTGGAAGGGATGGATAGAAGGCAAGGTGTATTGTTCATACTACATGGTATGAAATACATCTTAACACTGCAGTCAAGACAGCAGTGAACAGATTTCTAGACAAAATCCTTATCTTTCTCAAAGTTTTACAATCTAAATGGGTAGGCTGGCAGAAAACAAACAGGGAAGGAGAACGTATGTCTTAATATTTACCAAGCAGGACCTGTGGTGAGGGAAGTGAGGGATGGGACTGATTAGCCTGAGGTCACAAAGTCTTTGACAAAATCAGAAAAGGAAGCTAAATCAGCTTTTATTTCTGGAACAAAAAACTTCATTGTGGTATGACATCTTCATTCTCCTTAAAAGGAGAATTCTGGAAGCAAGTTCAAATGGCAACTCAGACCAGCCCTTGCAACTTCTAAAGCCAACATCAAAGCATGAGATGACAATGCTACCTAAAGCCAGCAAAACTTACAGATAATTCCTTGCCTTTGCCTGCTTTCTGATTTGGAGAAATGGGGATGCCACCTTTTCTCTGAAAAGCAGTAATTTCTTTTTTCTTTTCCCATTGCCTCCATCTTCAATAAAACTCTCACATGAGGGTAATCCAGTGCTTTGTGGTTAAACTAATGATACATCTGCTTTTCCTTGGTTAGAGGTCCCAGGGCAACCACACCGGCATCTGGGAATGCTGGAAATCCTTTGGAGAAGTAATTTGTCCAAGGTCCTATGTAGCACCATACCAGTGTTTAGTCAAACACCTTACAGGCTACAGGACAGGAGCAACAGAACTAGTAATAAAAATTAAAAGCAGATGGGACATATGAAGGTCATTTAGAGGCTTTACCTGCTGGAGTAAAGAGTAAAATACAAGCACACCGAACATATTTTTTTTGTGGATCTAGAAGCGTGTTTTCCTGGCTTATTCTGGTTTGGAGCCATTGTCTTTTCCCTGCTTCAGTGTCCTTTTATCTCCTTTCCTGCCAATGCAGGACCTGGATTGGAGTAGCTCCCTTTTATCCTCTCTGGAGAAATAACTATCAACTGATCTTTTCAGCCTACATAAAGCATCTAAGCAGTCTTTATTCCTTGGTGAAAAGTGTTTTCAAGCTCTCTGAACATGGTGCAATGAGGGAAAGGACTCCCAACATTCATCTGCTGCTAGTCTGTCCACCTCTGCTTTATTTATACTTGAGCCCTGTGTGCATATTTGGGGCACTTTGCAGCATTGTTCATAGGACTGGTGACAAGCAGCTTTAGAACATAGAGCCAGTTTAACAAATAAAAGTGCTGCCTTGGGACTGTATCTTCCCCTGTAAGGGATACAGCTCCATGCGTTAGGTTGTCTTTGTTTCTGCCTGGTGATCCTGCTGGTTTGCATAAAATCATAAAATAGTTAGAAAGATCATCTAGTTCCACCCCCCCTGCCATGGGCAGGGACACCTCCCGCTAAACCGTATCACCCAAGGCTGTGTCCAACCTGGCCTTGAACACCACCAGGGACAGAGCATTCACAGCTTCCCTGGGCAACCCATTCCAGTGCCTCACCATCCTTACAGTAAAGAACTTCCTCCTTATACCCAATCTTAACTGCCCCTGTTTAAGTTTGAACCCATTACCTCTTGTTCTGTCACTGTAGTCCCTAAGGAAAAGTCCCTCCCCAGCATCCCTATAGGCCTCCTTCAGATACTGGAAGGCTGCTATGAGGTCTCCATGCAGCCTTCTCTT
>JANRGW010047497.1:0-13004 GCA_024733675.1 Psilopsiagon aymara
CATAGCAGCCTTCCAGTATCTGAAGGGGGCCTACAGGGATGCTGGGGAGGGACTCTTCATTAGGGACTGTAGTGAGAAGACAAAGAGTAACGGGTTCAAACTTACATGGGGGAAGCTTAGGTTGGATATAAGGAAGAAATTCTTTGCTGTGAGGGTGGTGAGGCACTGGAATGGGTTGCCCAGGGAAGTTGTGAATGCTCCATCCATGGCGGTGTTCAAGGCTAGGTTGGACATAGCCTTGGGTTGCATGGTTTAGTGGGACGTGTCCTTGACCATGGTAGCGGGTTTGGAACTAGATGATCTTAAGGTTAGGGTTTCCAACCCTAACTCTTCTAGGTTTCTATGATTTATACATGGCTCTTTCTGAAAACTAGCTTCTGTTGTTAATAGATATTTTTTTCTACTTGAATACCTTACTAGAATTTAGCCCCAAATCTTAATGACTGCTGTTAACATGTGGATATTTGCAGCAGTCAGAGATCAAACGCAGCACTATTTCTCTTTGAACTCAAATTTTACCCCATCTGTGGAGTATTTTGTGGTTTCCAGCGCCAACATCTTGCTCGTGTTTTCATTCCATAAGAGAGAAAAATCTCAAGAGTTTGGGTAATTTCAATGATCAATATAAAACTTATTCCCGACCACAGCTTATGCCATGAAAACTGGTTATTAAGACACTTCAAAAAAATCATTTGTATCTTGCAATTTTCTTGGTCACTCTATATAAATGTCTGCTTTTTGAAACACTGTTTGTACATCAGCCATCTCAGAATCACAAAGTGGTTGAGATTCAAAGGAAACTCAGGAGCTCATCTTGTCCAACCCTCCTGCTCAGGCAGGACCACCTCAAATAGGTTGCCCAGTACCATTTCCAGATGGCTTTTGGGTATCCCTAGGGGTGGAGACTCCACAAGCTCGCTGGGCAGCCTGTGCCAGCGCTCAGTCACCCTCACAGTGAAAGCGTTTCTTGATATTCAGAGGGAACTTTTGCTTGTGTTTGTTGTCTCTGGTCTTCAAGGAATGAAGTAGCTCCAGTGAGCCAAGTAGGTGGAAGCTAATTAATGTATTTCATCTTAGTGTCCAAATGATGTGTGTAGTGCAGAACAGACTCTCACAAAATCTTGCACTCATTTCAGGAAAAGAAAGGTATGAGTCTTGCAGTTCATCCTGACACATCCTCAGCACTGTCAGCCACTCGTGGAGACAGGGTTTGGTACTGGACATGGCTTTAACTCCAAAGGTGTGAAACATTACCATCAGTCAACACAAGTATTTTTCTTCCCAAATTTAGCCCTCAAACCCACAAACTTCAACAGCATGTATCTTACAAATATGTAAAATTGGTCAGTGGCTGGGACCTGCTGCTTTTAACCCTCCTCTGAACTTTCCTGAGCTGCTTTTCTTTACATTGCTACTACAGCTAACATATTTCCTTCCCCAGCGTTACCTTTCTTTTCTTTAATTGCTATTTAGTAAATTCTTTATATTTTTCACAAATGGTGGAAGAGAATAACCATGTCACAGTGATGCAGCACTAACTTTGGTAACCAGCTTTCACGATGCCATGGCTGTGTTCCAGTGCTTGCGGTGGCCACAGAAGAGTGCAGAGCAGTGGTGGTAGCCATTGACTGAGTGCCACATGAGCTCCTGGTAACAACTCTGGTGATGCAGTGGTCGCAATGGCACAGTGGTCAGAGCTCCAGTGGTGGCCAAAGACACAGTGGGGCTGGTGACAAGGTTGTCATGGAGGATGGGCGTCTCGTGGCTGGCAGGGAGATGGTGGTGTGATGCTGGGGGAGCTCCATACAGTGGGGCAGGGGCTGCTTATGATGGCAGGAAAGGCTGCTCTTTTCATTGATTCTCCTCTTATGGCTGGACAGGATGTTACCAAACCATTGTACATGCTTGTCCTGTTCTTGCTTGAGCGCTGAGGTGGACAGCTGCCAGTGCACTATAGGACAGGTAAGATAGCCCTGGCCTATTAGACAGCCATTCTCCCTTCGTACCTGAGGGTTGGATGCCACATAAGATCCTGGCAACAACCCTGGTGAATTTTTCTGATTTATGAACCCATTGGCTGGTGCATGCTGTCTTTTTTTAGAAAACCTTTTACATCAGGATTGCATAAACCTCCCTTTCTTAGGAATTGGGGAAAGAAAAAATCCCTGCATATTAAGCATCATAGCTAAGGTTAAAGGGGGCCTACAAGGATGCTGGGGAAGGACTCTTCATTATGGATTGCAGTGATAGGACTACAGGGTTTAAAACTTAAACAGGGGAAGTTTAGATTGGATATAAGGAAGAAGTTCTCTACTGTAAGGGTGGTGAAGCACTGGAATGGGCTGCTTGAAGAAGCTGTGAATGCTCCATCCCTGGCAGTGTTCAAGGCCAGGCTGAACAGAGCCTTGGGAGACATGATTTAGTATGAGGTGTCCCTGCCCATGGCAGGGGAGTTCGAACTGGATGATTTCCCTAACTATTTCATGATTTTATGATTCTATGATATGTAAACTACTTTCTGACTTATTTGAACAACGTAGCAATGCATATGATAAGCAAATAGCAAGTTCTACAGCAGTATAACTGAACCCAACTGGCTCCTTGTAAGCATCCTTTTCACATGTAGACTTCAATCCTCTGAAGGCTCATGTATGCAGAAATGAAAAAAATCTCAGAAGAGAGATTGAGCACAGCAGCAAAGCTGAAGGACACACTTTGATTTATAGACATCAACCATCACACCTGATAATTAATTTCACTGGTAGAGCTGAGATCAGTGTCTCCTTATCAAAAAACTAGCAGGAAAAACCTCAAGTGAAACACTAGAAAACATCCTCGTTATGAGCGTGCAATACCTAGGCTGGAAATTTGTTTGCTGCTGTGCTGATAGGACTGCTAATGTCATAAGCTGCTGAACCATTTACTGCTCTAGCAAAATGAGCTTTTATAAATAATGGGCAATGCAGTGTACTGTGAAGTTGCGTGTGAGGACCTGTGCTTTAAAAGATAAGGAACACACTGCACGGCAGCCAGCTGACCTACATTTACAGCTGAAGATGTAAAACTGACCCAGAGGAGCTGTGTCTAAGCTACAAACACAGATGCAGTGCTAGTCAAACGGAATATGTATCTTAAACGATAAACCGAGCAGGAGCAGCAGCATGGGGTTTTCCTGCTGCCCTACATAAGAAGCAAGCCAGATCAATATAATGCAATAAATCACTGCTGGCAGGAAAATACAAGTCAGTGTAACTCCTACTTCCTCAACATGTGATGCTGTGGGGAGGAAAGCATGCTGTTGGTATGCAGAGGCAAACCCAGGGTTGGGGGTGCTCACAGTCTAGGTGCCAGCAGTAAGTACATCATGGGCTGGAGTGGACAAACAGGGAGAACCCAGGGCCTACGGTGCAGGCAGCAAGGCTGCAGCAGTGCCGTGCCACTGTGATCTCGCCATCATCTGATGATCCTGTGGCACAAATTCACCCAGCCACAAATCCAACTACATGAGCGTGGTTCACCTTCAACAGAAGCAAAGAGACAAACAGTGCACTGTATGGTGGCTAGACTGTAAAGAGAGGAGGCAGAGGCAAACCCTTCCTCAGGTGCAGCGGTGATAATTGCATCAGCCCAAGGAGAAAATCCCACACAACTTGGAGCATATTTTTATCCCCCACCAAAGTAGCTGTGTTGAGGTCAACATAGTGCTGCTTCACGCTGTAGGAGGATCTCCCTGCTGGAATAAATCAGCCTTAGAAAAACAGGCTTCCAGTTTATTTGTTCCCCCAAATATATTGACAATTTTGAACAAAGACTTCCCTGTCCCTGTGTGGAACTTAATGGTCATATGACAGGTAAACAGCGCATGAGCTATTACTGCTACACTGGAAAAAGAAAGGTGTAAAATAAAAAGTTATTACAAAACAAAGATGCTTAGCCTAAACCCACCTATTAGAGATGAAGCATAAGCATTAATTAAGCCACCTTGCCTATCCTTAAATTACATCACACCATGTTTCATACCTGGCAAGCATAAGTAACAGTTCTATACTTCAGTTTTATAAGACAAATACAGAGCAAAGAAGATAGCTCTGGTGTGCTCAGTAAATGTGTGTAAATATCCACAGTAGCAAACTATCATTAATAAAGCCCAGTTAGAAAGACATCTTCCCAGATTCTCATTATATTTATTATTTTTTAACGTTTTTTCAGTAATCTGACCATCATTTTTCAAAACTTCCCACATACGAGAGTTTTCCTGGGACCAACTGGTGTGTTTCCATGGCATTCAGGGAGAGCCTGAAGCACAGCCATTGCAGCAATGGAAATACCCGACACAGATGCAATAGCCTTCTCAAAGCCAGTGCAGCTTAACTGCAATGTCAAGTGGGGACTAAACAGCTGCTGAGACCTGGCTTATCTCAGGGCTCATGCTGGTGGAAGTTGCTGCAGCGTGTAGTCTAGTCTGAAAATGATAAGCACATAGTATTAGATAGAGTATTTGAACAAAAATATTTCCTTGGAATTCAGGTGAAAGGAGAACTTTGGTATGTTGGAAGCATTTTACTCATGTTAGCACTACAGTTTTGGCTGAAAGGTGACAAAGCTCCTTATTTACAAAGTTTTACATGCCTCGTGTTAAAGATCCATGAAGTAGCAACTTCAACAATTACACAGTCTCTTCAATGGCTTCTTCCTTTAATTACAAGTGTGGAGAATAATTTTTTCAGCTTTGTGCTCTGTACTAATGCTCCATGTGAGAGTTTATTCTAGCCTAGAAGAGCTAGAATAAACTCTCACAGATTGCTACATTTTAGTGGTTTCTTCATCAAAGGAGAGAAAGACGCCCATCTGGATATATTTAGCTGGCCATATTTCATCACATTTACAGAATGATGCACAGTAGGGAAAGTCGTCCTCTTCCTTTGGTTTTAAGCTAGCATGTTGCACCTGTTATTTTTAAAGGGTAAGGGGGCACAAATCAGAGCTTATATGGAGCAGTGAGTTAGCTTGTGCAGTCTGGCTGTTTGCCTTTGTCAGAGCAGAAGTCCAGACTACTCTAGGGGGCTGACAGTGTTGCAGCAGGTTATGAGTGACTGTAGGCTACTGTCTTACTGATGAAGCTTACCCAAAACAAAACCAAAAGACTTTCCCTCCTCTCCTCCTCCCTTGCTTCCTTCCTACATCACTTTGCCCCCAGATTGATCACAAGAAAACTGTGAGGGGAGAAGCCTTGTGTTTTTCTCTTGCATTCAGGGAACCAGAAGCATACAAACATGCATGTTTTGTAAACAAGATTACAGCAAAGATATAACCATGTGTAATCAGTATCATCTTGTGATAGAAACACCCCAGAAGGGGCCAGATGCTGCCTTCCCACTCGGATCAGAGGGGGTGCAACAGCCATGGCAGAAGGGAGGACATGATCTCCTCTGGAGAGATCCCACCACAGATGGATCCAATCCATCTGTTGTGGCAGTGGGTGTAGAAAGCAGGGAGAGTGAGTTGTCACCTCAGTACAATTCATTTTGCATAGGAATGGAATATACAAAAAGCTTCCTTTAAAATGGATCTCATCAAATCAAAGAGTCTAACTGTGGTAACATTAACTAAAAATGAAAATGTACTGTTTTCATTTAAATAATGATATGCAGCTGTGGAAGATTTTTGTATTGTCTAAATTGAAAAACTCATACCATATCTTCTACTAAAGTGCCAGCACAATGATACCTTGCATCCCACATACATACGCACACAGTAGTACTATTGTTTGTTGATGTAGTCCGACGAACGCTGAAGCTCATTGGAATATATTTTTCAGGTATAGGTACACTGTAAATATATAGGTACATTCTGAACTCAAACCCACCCAATCAATTCTCCTTTGTGCCAGAAATAAAGTGAAATAAACACAGTGAAAAGACTTGGTTTTTGAATGTATTATTTGCTAGACAACTTTGTTGCTGGTGTGCTAGAGAGCCAGCCCTTACCTTCCCAATTTGGATAGTGAGAACTTCTTTACGAAAATAACAAAAAATTGAATCATTTAGAGCGCACCATCCTCAGAAACCTTACTTTCCTTCCCCCTCTCCTCCTTTTTTGTTATCACAAGTATTTTCATTCCAACAAAACAGTAATCATGCTCTTCCCCACCACATTCAGTGGCTGAATGAGTGCCTTTATCATTCGGTTTCAGGAGACCCAGTTTTGCCCTGTGAAAGTTTCAGGGCAACTACTAAAAAGAAAAAGCACAAATACCCAGGGGATTCCTTTTTCCCTTCCCTTCTGATGACAGCTCTAAAGGGCTAAAGAAGTTGGTCTCAGTTAAGACTGACCAATTAACATGCAGGTGCCTGTAACACTCTCCCACTTTCCCCTTTCTAAGTCTTTGTGGGTTTGCAGCAGATCTTTCTACGGACAAACTGCTTTTGATGCAAGATTTAGCAAGTTACATTTCCATTCCAGAGTACCCAGGGCTGGGACAACATCATCTGTAAAGTTACTCACTATGTAAAGAGAAAATCTTTTTCCTTCTGTAAATGTTCAGCCAAGAGCAACATTGGCCAAAGAATGTCAAACTTGTGCTAAAATCTAATTCATTTTTCATGGACAAATCTGGACAGGTCTGGATAGATCCAGCAAAAAATGCAAACTTAGAGAATTCCAACAGGATTAAAAAACTTTGCTGACTTACCACAACCAAAAAACTAGGTCAGAAATTATAAATCAATCCAGTGTTTTAAAAATTAATTAAATAACCTGTATTTCATGTGGCTGAATTGGATATTTTAGCAGAAATTGAGTCTGAGAAGCTGGAAAGGAGAGGGGCAAAAAACGAAAATGAGCAAACAAAAAGGAAAGCTGAAAAGTATTGTGAAGGAAAGGGAAAAGGGAGGCAAAAAAGAGAGAGGTGAATAAAAAAAGCTGAATCACCTGCAGATATGATTTTCCATCCAGAAATTACAACTGCTGAGGAAAGCAGAGGAAAATAGTTGGAGGAAGGAATGTAAAATTAAACCAAGTAGAGATAAGGATAATTAACATAAAAACTGCATTTCACTCTTGGCCCCTAAATTGAAGGGATTAGGAATAGCCTCATTGAATAAATGGTCTGTTCCATGCCATAATCATTTATTGATGTTGACCTGCTGCACAACAATTGGTGAGACATGACCCCTCTCAGTGTCTGCGCACTGTCCTTCTTAAGGTACTTTTAATATTGATGGACGACATATTCTGTGTAGATTAATGAAGCCTATATATGAAGTGTATATTAATTTGATAGGCTACTCAGACTCATCAGAAGTCAGTGTGAAGTTTTTGCAAGGCAAGAAGTAAAATTTAGCTCTCAATCCTGTAGACTTATGTTTCTTACCCTTTTAAAATGAACAGATCACTGCCCATGGCAGGGGGGTTGGGACTGGATGATCTTAAGGTCCTTTCTGACCCAAACTATTCTATTCTATGATTCTAGATCTGTTGAATTCAAACACTATTTGAAAATTAAAACTAAATCTTAATGTAATTAGAAACAACAAGATACTTCAAAAGTGTTTCACAGTTACTTTTCTAAAAGTATTTTGAAGATAATAACTGTTACGCATACAAATATATACAATAATACATATTATATATCTAAATATATTCTTATATAATATAGATTATATATTATTAATATATATTTATATATATACACAAAGTGAGGTCTAAATAGCTTTTACTTGTTAATAAAACTTTTCTTCAAACAAGCCTCTTGTTAAAAAGAATATGCATGCGGGAACGGCTCACCAGCCTCAGCTGGAGTTACATTAATCCTGCTGTAAGAATCTAAGTACCTAGAAGAGCATATTAACTTTACATACATCATACGCTCAAAAAAATAGTCAAAGGAACATTATGCATATAGTGGAGTCAAACATGCAGAGGCAGAAAACGTTGAGAACAAAATTGCCAGTGAAATCTCTGTTAAGGTCTTGGTGGATAGGTTTTCTTTTATGTGCTTTAGCTACATATGTTACATAAAGATCCTTTTACCTCAGGTTCCTGCTTGAATCAGGGGAGAAGACAGGTAGTGCTCAGTCTGTAAGCTTCAATTTTCTCTCATTGTTAATGACTAAATCTAGACTTGGAAGTAAAAGAAGCATTTGGAAAAACATTGTTTACTTGCACATCTGCAATAATATCATCCCCTTCTCATTTTACAGAGAGGGAGCTTAGGTACACAATGTAAAGGCAAACTTATGGCAAATATATGTGACTGACTTGCTCAGCATATATATGCAAAATACTGCAGTGGACAAGTTTACTTTCCTGGCTTTCCGTTAGTTGCATTTTGGTCAAGAGAATAACTTTCTTATCGTATTTTTTGCTATATACCTTCTATCATGAACAATACTGAAGAGTGAGCAGAAAAGGCCCATCTGTGTGTTTGATGGCGCATGATGTAGGTAAAAAAATGTTTTGTGTCATCATGTTAATTATCCATGTATCATAAAGCAGGAACACATGGGATAAAGATAACCAGAATTAGAGGTGCGACAACTTCAGTTTTGGAATTTTATAACCATTGAATACTTTGCATTGCTCTATTTTGATAAAGGGTGTTGTCTGCTCTAAAAAAAAATTAAATAAAATGTGAAAATTTAGAAATAAGAAGTGATGTTGACTACCTCATTTATCACAAAGTGCAGTCTATGCATTTATTACTCTTCTCTCTGCCAGCTGAGAGCAGTGACTTAGTAGTTTGGCTGGGGACCATCTCTGGAGAAAGAATAGGACGCATTACTAAACTCCCAACAACAAGAAACATCCACACTTTGGGGGAGAGCATGGTTTCACAGCCCAGACTCATTCCTGTCTGAGCTTCTGTTGAGTATTGCAGCTTTATCTCTGAATTTCACCCTTAGTTCTACTTCTCCCCTTGGGGGACTTTGCATTTCCATTCGTGTTTTTAGCTGTACTGTTGGGTTTTACAGATCTTTTTTTTTGATTTGCAGTACAACATCTTTCTTTCATGGGTTTTGGCATCTCTGCTGCTTAGGTTCCAGTCCTACTTTCTCATTTGGAATCCCCACACAGTATGACTTTTTGTCCTAGGTTTACTACACAGATGCATCAAATTCTCCATAAAGCCCTGAGCTCTACAGCCAATCTGGCTCCTCATCCATTGGCTTCTCACTGTTAATACCCTGAGAGCAAGAATGTGCCTTAATAGCCCTAGCGATCCTCACCTGGGACCTCTCCTCACTGCTGACCATGGACCCAGGAACCTTATTTAAGCTCAGATCTGCCCCTGCCCTGCTGTAGTTGTATCTGTCTTTAGTTCTGCCTTTTTTTTTTTGCCCCTTAGGCTGATGATGTAGACTTCTCTGCAGCTTCTGAATATCCTACAGAGATTCTAATGCTCTAGACAAAATTCCTGCTGGTTGTACTCATCTCAGGAGTGATGACCCAGTAACTGCAGGCAGTGAAATAACTTAGTTCAAGCAATGGGGTAAAACCAAAAGGCAGAGTTTGCATTTGCCAAAGATGAAACCCCCATATAAGTAAGGTATTGAATTCCATTTCGATTGCTTATAGTGAAACCCATGATAAAATACACTGACTACTTTGGTATTGCTGGAATAAAATGCCTTTTAAAATGTAGTGCACTCAGACTAACAAGGATTTATTTGATATTTATCTAGCAATATTGAAGTGCTTAGACTTAGTTACCAGACTGGTAGTGGTTTATTATAAGATAGTTTGGAAAGAAAAGTTAGAAAGACCCATAACTGTTGAGTTCAGAAATGTTTTATTGACTTCTAAAACACTTTACATGTAATTCGTATTTAGCCCTAGTAACAACTCATACCTATAATATCCACAAAACTGTGTGAGTTGGTCTGTATGAGTGGTGGTTTTCAGATCAGGTTGATTTGTCAGCTTCAAGATTTCTCTGCCTTGGGACAGTAATTGGACCATGTGGGGTTTTAGGTTATATTTATAGTTTTTAAAAAGACTGAGCGAAAACACTGGCGACACTGTGGAAAGCTAAAAATATATAAAACCATTTTGAGAAACTTGTTTTGAGTTAGCATATAGGAATTGAGATGTTACCTGGCACATTAAACTGGACAGCTCTAAAATGCTGGTGGGTTATAATTATTGTCTGAAGAGCAAGTAAGTACCTTCTTCAAGTGATGATGTCCTGACAGCGACTATTTTGGAAGAAATCCTAGGAGTCGGGAAAGTGGCTTCAAGTAGAAGGCTGAACTTACACATAAGTTCTTTCTTAGCTATAGAATTCAATTCTTTCTTTCAGTTTTAACTACCTAATTGCTACACTTCTGTTCCTTGATCTGTTTTGCTGAACATTCGCTAACATAATTTCCACCACTTCTTTACATCAGTACTTCTTGTATTCTCTGTTCCCTTCATGGAATCTTTAAACTTCATGTAATGTCTTCAGCTGGTTTCCAAACCTCTGCATATAGATAGGGAAGCTGACAAGTGATGCAAAAATCACTCCTGAAATCAATGATAAAGCCTGAGACAGACATGCAGGTGTTTTGTTTCTCCCACTTACAGATGAATATCAACTTCCGTCTCTTATTCAGCAATGTATTTATTGGCATAATAATGGTTTTTGTTGACAAAGTCTTTAATCTGTAAATCACTTTGGTACTACAATTTCTGGGGGTTTGGCTGAGAACAGCAGTGTGATGATTTGAGTTGGGAGTGGTCACATCTTGAGTTGTATTCTCTCTCCCTCTTTTATCAGTCGATGTCTTGTAGAGCTGCTTGATGTTATTTATTGTTTAGAAAATACTGAATTAGTTGCACTATAACTCTTATCTGTCTAGAAAGCACTTGTCTTTCTAGAAGGCTTACTATGGTAACAATATGAAAGAAAAATAAGCCTCTTAATTAGCTGTTCTCTTGTAGCTTCTTTAAAAGTTTATTGTAAACCAGATTCTGAGTTTACCACAAGGCATTGAATAACATTTTGTACACTCTTGTGCTTATTAGGACTTCAGTCCAGAAGGCATCAAAAATTGCATGCTTTCATCACTGTCAGCAGTTGGAGGGATGGACTTGTCAGGGAGGTACTAGTTTTGTTTCCTTAGTGTTAAATTCACTACACCCCCAAACACACATCAGGGTTTTCTTGAAGCTAGAATTACTCCATTAGGCCGTGAGTCATACTTGAACCCCATTGCCTTTCAAGACAACATAGTGTGAGTGTTAGTTGAAGAGTGCGTGGGAACAGGCCTGGATGCGCCTGGGGTGGGTATGTGAACAGCTGAATGCAAATGAATCATCTCTTCAGAAGAGCGTAATATGCACCTGAGGAGCAACAGGTCATTAAAGCCACAGGACTGGTTAGCACAACATGCTCCTTAAATTCTTTGTGCTGAGCCTTAGAAGCTGTTTGCTGTCTCTCTACATGCCTGCTGACATGGAGATGTGTGATGCAGCAAAGTTTTGTGGCAAATGGGTCAAAAGGATGAGTGGGTGTCCCTAGCTTGGACTACACTGAGATACCTCCTTTTTCTGCACTAATGGTTGAGGTTTATGTAAAAGTATACTGTAAATCTGCCTTTTTGAGGGGTTAGTGAAGTGCTTAGACTGCATGAAATAGTTAGCAAAATTACAGGAGATGCGAATTTGTGTATAAATATAAAATGGATAAATTAGCTAAGCAGAGACAAGAATTTATTGGTCTGAAAAAAATTCACAGAGATGTACGACACAATGAGAGAGCCCAGCAAAAGCTCTTTGTGATTTAGCTTAAACCCCAGTTGTGCCAGCTGGAGACCAGCCTCTTTGAAAATAGATGGGATGGTTTTTGTGTTTGTGACAATGTGATTTTTAAAATGCCTTCCCTTACAAGACACCCTACAGATTTTTCCCACAGGGTAAAAGGTAGAGATGAAATTTAAGCTGCCTGATAATGGATTATTTGTCTTGCCTGAGTGCCTGGCTGTGCCAGTGAGTTATGTGTTTCTACCACTTGCCACGGGAACAGCACGGAACTTAAGTATCAGGAAAGGATGTTTCATATAGATAGATTAGCACAATTGTTTTGGTCATGGCATGCCAGTTTGAAGCAAGTTTTGAAATGGTAGGCTAAGAAATACATCTTACAGCACTATTTGGAGGAAATTTGCTTTTGCTTCACTGGATTTCTGTGGTATCCATCACTTCTCTCTACAATGGAACAGTGGACAACTTCCATGGCATGCCCCCTGCTCCTGGCTCCTGCTGACTCCCCTGGGAAAAGGAAGTGCTCAGTACAATGCCCTGCAGGACTGAACTCCGCCATTGGGAAGGTGCAGTTATTAAATAATGCTTTGAGAGGAAAAACCCTAGAAGGTAGAAATCACTACCAGTTGGCAAGTGGTTTGCATACAAATCTTCTTCCCTCAGGAACAATTAAATGAAATCGGTTATATTTGCATATAAAATAGCTCATCTCATCCCTCATCTGAAAATAGGTATTAGGAGGCTCTTTTTCCTCAGAAGAATTAACATCGAGGATTATTTCATGGGAAAACTTAAATCTGTTTTTCTAAAACCAAATAGAAAATTAGGTTTTTGTGTACATTTTTGAATAATATTCACAAATGGGAACTTTAATAGCTTTGTAATCTGTAGAGAAGCTGTATTTAATACTTTAATGAATTTATAAAGGTTAGTGAAGTTACTTGCACTCGTTAACTTAAGAATTAGTTTTAGGTATTTTAAAGAAATCTTATTAACTGGTCTTGACAAGTGATAAAGAAATCATCCTGTAGAAGCAAGGCCAGCTTTTCACCACTGAGAATTTGTCAGGACTTCAATACACATTTTTCTGAATGGGTGTTTCCACTTAAAATTCAATTTTAGGTTTTAAGATTGAGTTATGAGTCACAAAATGTCACTAAGTAAATCTTCTTAATTTATTTGGTGTCATGGGTTCAGCAGTAGCAGTCATTTTTCTCCTTCTTGGTAGCTGGTGCAGCACTGTGTTTTTGACTTGTGGC
>JANRGW010047499.1:0-46151 GCA_024733675.1 Psilopsiagon aymara
GTCCTGGAAGCTTGGCTCCTGCCCCAGTTCCAGGAGCATGATGTCCAGAGAGGCTCAACATGGGCCCATATGGAGACACCACCAAGTAGCCATTGCACCAGCTTGGCCACATCCATCCTTCCCTACACTCCTTCCAAGGGGAGGCGAGGCAGGGTACCAACCCACATGTCTGCCATCAAATATCCCACGAAATACAAGGAAGAGGAGGAGATCTCTCTCTGCAAGGGAAATCCAGACAACCATTGTCACAGAGAAACCTGTGAGGGAGCCGACGGATGAAATGCCTTGCTGCACAGTGACGGGCAATACAGTGAGGGATGAAATCACACTGAGATGGTGGTGCAGCTCTGGATGGACTTGGTCTCAAGGTCAGTATTTGGTATAGTGCTGGAAGCACTCCCTGCACAGCCAGCCATAGAGGGCTGCCCCCTCACACCATCCACATAGCTCAGTTTGCTGTGGCTGTCACTCACCATCCCAAGCACCTGAGATAGGATCAGTTTCTGAGACGCGCTTCCATGCACTGCCGGGCTGCACAGAGAATAAGGAACAACACATGCAGAGCTACTGCCAGGGAGGGAGCTGGGAGGAAAGGGGCAGGCTGGGACCACGACATGGCTGTCACTGTCCAGAGGATCCACTACTTGTATGAGAGGAGTCTGGGAACCACCAAAACATCACTCTCCCTCATTACCGCCTCCTCTCCTCATCCCATGAATGAAAGAACAGCTTTTTCTTTCACAGTGTTCCCCAAACTTGAGCTAATTCCAGGGAAGTACTGATTATTGCTGCACAAGTAAAAGACTTTTTATACACTGTTCATGACATCCAAAAGTTTTTAAAGGTCTTTGGGATGCATTTGGCTCTTAGACATTATATAAATGTGAGATAATTACCATTAGCATTATGCATTGTTTAAGTACACTACAATATCTTCGATAATTAAAATACTGTTGGCAGGTTTGAAATAGTTTGTTTTATAACTAGGCTCCAGGGAGTGGTAAAAACATTTTTCATATAATCAGTGCATCTATCTAGGAGGGTTATGTTTTGTTGACAGTAGCACTACGTGTGTGCCTACCTACTCTGCACAACAATTAGCTCCCAGTCAAGTGGCATCTTTCCAGAAATGCTAATGGAGAGTACAGATGTAATACTCTCCTTAATGCAAAGGAGGACATTCTTCTCAGACAAGTGTTTCATCCTTCATCTCTAGTAGATCACACAAGCAGGAAAAATGGTGCCGCTAGACCACAACTTTCTGAACTACCTGGGATGCAGAGCTCTTCCCTCCCAGCACAACCTCAAAAGTGCTGTCCTACTTGGGGTTGTCCTTTAGCCCCTGCACCCAGACCTGCCCTGATGCCCCAGGAAGAGCCCCTGCCTCTCACTCTGCCAGTACTAAGCCCCAACACATGCTGGACCTGCTCCACTGTCTCCCACCAGCCTGATCCTGGTTCCTCCCAGGTACACAGCCCTGCTCCTCCTTGGTGCACACGTCTCTGCATGTGCAGCTGGAGGACTCGCTGTGTCAGGTACCACCTCTAAAGGGGCAGAGCCCCAGTGACACAGAACAGATGTGCCTCTTAGAAGAGGTACCACGCAGAGTCTTGCTGACAAAAGGCTGTCTAAATGGTGTGGGTATCATTCAGAAATACTATGTCAATTAAGAGCAAGATTTTGTGAAGACCTAATCAAATGGCAAGACCAGTTTAAAGAATTTGACAAATTCTGATATCTTTTTTTTTTTTTTTTTTTTTTTTGCGTACTCTAAATATTTGTCCATGTCATATTTTCGGAAACAGCAGAATATTTGAAATTGCTAAATATGCCTAAACCAGACTTTCGGCGATACTCAACCTGTAACTCACTTGATTTAAAAGTGTCTTGCTTATACATTTCAGAGGCTGTGTGCAGTTTTCTTCTGAAGAAAAAGAGAACCTTCTGGTTTCAGATTCTTAGATTATTTTTTTTCTCTAAATAATGTGGCTCTAAAGGGTTAAACAAGGAAGTACCATGCTAGCACCATGAACAGCCCATATTCATAAAGGAGAGGGTTTCTGTCCCTAATTTGTTCTGTCCAACTTCATTACCTGGTATCATACCTAATTACTCTACCTTAAAGGGAAATGCAGGCTAATGAGGAAGAATGTTATTCACCATATTTAAAACATGATGAAGCAAATGAAATATTACCAAGAGGCAAAAAGGTGATTTGTTTCCTTGTAGCATGCCAGTAAATTAGTCTAGAGAAGATAAAGAATTTGTTTAATTACCATTTGGAAGGCTTTGTTTTAAAACATAAACTGAATCTTCATGCCACCTTCTGGGGACTGTTTGGCAGACAGCAGTCTCGTGCTCTTCCCAGTAAAGTGTTAGTTTCAGGGCCACATATGCAGTGAAAGATCTTTGCATTTACATTATTTGAGTTTTATAAGCACTATTCTTTATTTTTTCAAAGGACAGTATCACAAAGAAGAAGCTTTATATTTTGAAGTGTATAAAGCTGATCATCACATAAATAATTTCAAAAGAAATCACTATATTTCACAAAGACAGGTATGGGTTTTGCCATAGATCAGAGTGAAGGGGGGGGGGGGAGAGAAATCATCAGAGATCCAAAAATACTTTTCATTTGGAGAAGATATCAGGCCATTTCGATGGCACTGATAGAGTCTCTGCTCTGTCTCCATTACCTGCTGAAGGCAGTCGGAGTCAGGAGCTGACTACGCTAGATTATATTCACTATAAGATGGTCACCAATATATATATATATGATCTTCAACCTCTATTGATTGATCAATTTCACAAGCAAAGACTGGTGAAATGAAGCTGAAATGAACATCATGCTTTAACTCATTGAACCCATCAGGCCTGAGTTAATCTCACTGCCCACTGTCTCTGATAGAATTCAATTGATCAATCATGTTTCGGTGATAGTACCATTTCAGTGGCTTATTGCTTCTCCATTTCAAGGCTTGACCTGTTAGATATACTTGTACCAGCCCTGCTCCTCCTGGAGACACAGAGACCAGCATCTGCCTAAGACAGAACATTGCCCTGCCTCCACACTTGGAAAACTCGAGAGTTGATGAGCACTCCCACCTTTGTATTCTGTTTTTACATGTGTTTTACCACTTTTGCAGTTGGGATGTGTACGAGAACATGAGGAGACCCGGTGGATAGAGCCCCTCTCTGGTCCCACCCTGCCATGTCCCACACTGGGAAAAAGCAGCGAAAGTTCCGGCTTTGTAGTACACCTGTGCTCCAGCCCTGAGGTACACCACAAGCTGCAAACTGGCCTCTGTGCACATTGTCAATACATACACACACTGTCCTGGGGGACAGAGCTGGCCGAACACTGCCCAGCACATATGTAGACCACACAGGAGCAGGGCTGGCCAGCAATCACCATGCACTGGTAGCCAGGGCTCTTCAAGAGTGATGTCCTACCTCTTTTTATGCTTAAATGTTTAAATGCCCGGGCATCCTGCTTAGCCCCAGCCTGGCAGCCCTCCTGCCCTTTGCTTCTGCACAGACCCCCAAGGGGCCATCCAACCAAGAGCTGTTTGAACTCTTGTCACCACCCTGGTTACAGGTGCCCTTACCACAGCCAGCAGCGAGGGGAGTCCCAGCTCTTGGCAGGGTGCCTTCACCCCGTGCATAGTCCATGAACCAGGCTGCACCTCCCCACTCCCAGCAGTGAACCCCCACTGCAGCACATTGCTCCTTGTAGCACCCACCTGCCATGCTGAGCACATCTGGCAGGCAGCTGCTCAGTGCCTCTATACCCAGCACCGCGTTTGGACTGATACCAGGAAAAGGAAGAAGAAAGACCAAAGTAGATGAGCTGCATTATTGGCCTGTCAGTGCTGCTCTTCCTAAAATACTCAGCAGCACAGCAACCAGCACCTTTGCCATCAGACAGCCACCCCTGAAGTAAGTGATGGAGCTCTTCTCCACCGTGAGAGCACTTGCTCTCTAGGAGGAGCTGGAGATCCTCCCTAGTGTATGTGCTGGAGCCATGCCGTAGATCGACAATATGTACGAGCTGAAGCTGTGCTTGTACACTTACAAGGTGCTACCCAACAGCATTGTTGCACACCCGGGGTGCAACTCCACAGCTGCAAAGCTGCATCACTGAGCAGATTGTGGGCATCACCCAAAAAAGGGGGTTTTATTTATTGGAACAGATTTCCCATGAGATTACAGCTCATCTTCTCTTGTGGTGATTTTAATCCTGCAGTAGGCACACAGAGAGTTTATTAACAATCTCCTGGCTTCTGCTAGGAAAGTGCTGCAGTTACCACATCCCAGAATTCCCTCTGGAGAAGTCAGCATAAGTGTGGTGGGACCTGGCACCTGGGCAGCACTAACATTAATAAGGCTGACAGCCCGTCCGTCTGAACAGGCACTTGCACAAATAGTGCCACTGAGTGGAGCCAGACTGCTTGTGCACCTGCAAGGGCTGTTCACAGGATGGATTTTGATCGCACCACAAGCTTTGCATGTGCAGGATGCAGCTCCGTCACTGCTGCCCACAGCACCATGTGCAGGTGGGCTGATGGTTACTGCAGGGCTTCCAGCTGGGTCAAAGTATCCCAGGCAGGCCTGGGCTTTCTCTGCTGCCCAGCAGCTGCAGGGAAGGTTGCGGAGGCAGAGGGGAAACAGATGCCCTGGGACTCTCTGGACCATCCGCAGTGATGCTCCAGAACAGCAGTAAAGCTCACTGCACAGTCCTGCCCACCCCAGCAGGGGTCTGGGCACACAGGAGACAGCAATCTGCTGAGCAGCAAGGGTTGTCAGCCTCCACAAGCACCTCGAGGTCATGCCCACAGCAACCAGGCCCATCACAGGGCAGACATCACCTGAAGTCAGGGACTTGAGGGAGTGATGGAGCTTCTGGGGGGTTTCTGATTGCTCTTCTGCTGGAGTTTTGTGTTTAAAAAGTGGCAAAAATGATGAAATGATACCTCTGGCCCCTCAGCAAGGAACTCAGAAATGCAGGGACAAAGGTTAAAAGGAAGAGGCTGAGCAAGATGGCATGGATGCCTGAGCCCAGCCCACGCACAGTGGGCATGTGCAATCCCCCCATGTCTCCTGGGGCCTCAGGGAGCTGTGGGGACCTGAACAAACCCCCAGGGCAGCTGGATGCCTAGGCCAGCTGCAGCATACCATAGGAATGGGCTTACATTTCTATAACTTTTGTAGTGTTTAAGGGGAGATGTAACTGCAGGGACTATATATATAAAATAAGACATGGTAATTTTAATAACAAGTGATTGCAATAAACTCATTCTTTTCCTAGTCCATTTCTGAAGCTGTGTTCAGCTGCAAGCTGTGGAAATGTGTACTTGGTATCATGTACTCCCAGCTCAAAGTGCACTTTTAAATGGCTGTTAAAAGCTTATTGAAGCAATTTTAACATAGTTTACACCTCCTGTATGAAGAACACACCCTTTCATCATTTATTTCAAAAAAATCATTTCTAGTTATGCTTGGGTAACACAGACTAAAGCAAGTTGAAGATGAAACTGTGCTCTGCATAGCTTTGAAAATGTCAAACTGGTCTTTGATTGAGACCAACTGTGAGAGGATTTAGAGCTCTCAAAAATACTAGGAAAGCACAATTTGACAGCCAAAGGAAATGCAGTGGTAGGACATGAAAATGCAGCCCTGCAGGATCTGTGCAAAAAGAAGTGAACACTCAACACAATAACTCTGAGGCATCTGTTATGCGGGTGGAGTGAAACACCACAGACACTGGAACAGAATAACGGACCCGCAGGAGTTTGCACACCATGAGCACTGCATGTTCCGCAACACCTACAGCCTGTGTGGACCCGACAGAGACTATCAAACTTCTGCCATTTCCAGGAACTGACATTTGATGGGAAAAATACAGACTATTCAATAGTCAGCAGTCAAAACTTACCTATCCATGCAAGCTTGAAACAGCAAATCAAAATTCCCACCTAACACCTTAAATTCTTCTCAAAGCACTATTTGGAAAACTTACCCAGACAAAGCAGAAGCAGTGAAGAGCTCATCCACATCTCACACACTCAATGAGCTGAACTTCAAAGCACCAAGAGCACTGCTGTATCCCAGCAGGTAATCAATGGCAAACCACTGCACTGCCAAAAGTCTTGGCAAAGCACAGAGGACTCCTAAGCAGCAATGCTACTCTTAAAATGCAAATTCCTAGCAACACATTCAAATTGTATCACCAACCAACCCATAACAAGGCTGGATCTACTGCATGCAAAAGGGAGAGAAAAGACTGCAGAGGATGCTTGAGGAAAATTTTGAGGTGCAGATACTCACATTACACAGCTGCAGAGGATCTCTAAAAGTTAATTGCTTCCGACTAATGCACATGGATAAAACACATAAAAATACTGTTCATCTTAGACTTTGTGTAACTTGCAAAAATTTGTACGTGAGTGTTATATTACATTTTATAATTATGTTTTACTTGCTTTTTGCCTGTAAGCATTATGCTACATTCAGTTGAGACATTTCCTTGCTTCATTTTAAGGATGTACATTTGCAGACTTGAGACTACAGTTCCTGATTTTGTAAAATGGGGCTTTATTTAATATATGCACAAGAAAAGCCTGCAGGTATTAACAGCTTTGTGTGAGTACTGATTATGGATAATCAGAGTGTGAACATACACCCACCACTAACTTGGATGGCACACATTATTTGCCTGCAACTTGCAGCCATGCTGCTGCTCTAGCGTGCAGTTAAACATCATCTTTGGTTTTATTATCACTCTTTCAGTTTTCTAAATGAATTTGTGCTTACACACTCTTGGCTTTTTTCAAGCTGCGGAACAGACAGTGACAGAAAGTGCGCATCGGTGTGGATACACTTGAGGTGGTTGGTCTTCTGGCTCTCATCCTGGGAGACAGAAAGGAACATATGCTGCTGCTTTGGTTGGCCTGACTTACTCCTCAGTTGTATGGGATGGTATGAGCATTGCCCCTTTGTACCCTAAGCTCTGCACCTCTCACACCCTTCAAGTCCTTTGGTTTAAAGCCCTGCTCATTAAGCTAGTCAGCTGCTCTCCAGCACCTTTGAGTAGTCATGGAGATAGGGGTACATCCCAGAAGACTGGAAGAAGGCTACATCATCCCAATCTACAAGAGGGGCCCAAAGGGCTACCCAGGAAATTATAGGCCCTCAGTCTTACTTCAGCCCCTGGAAAAGTTATGGAACAAATCCACCTGGTAGGTATCACAAGTCAAATGAAGCACATGATTGGGAAAAATCTGGGATTTGGCAAGGGCAAAGAGTGTTTGAGAAACCTCATAGCCTTCTACCACAAAGTAACCTGCTCAGTTGATGTGGGGTGAGCAGTGAACTTTGTCTACCTGGATTTCCCACAACCTCCTCCTAGAGAAACTGTCACGTTATGGTCTTGATGAGTGGCCTGTGCAGTGTAGGGGGGAACTAGCGACTGGCAGCACCTCAAGGATGGTGGTGAACAGCTCCTTTTCCAGCTGGAAACCTGTCACCAGTTGGAGGTACTCTAGGGATCATTTTTGGGCCCAGTGCTGTTTCATGTCTTCCTAAGTGACCTGGGATCAACCATACCATGACCAAGTTTGCTCATGACACCAAACAGAGTGGGGAAGTGGACACTTTGGAAGGGAGAGCCACTCTGCAGGATGAGCTGGACAAGCTGGAAGAGTGGGCTGACAAGAATCTCACATGGAGTTCAACAAGGACAAGTGTAAAGTCTTGCAGCTAGAAAAACCCAATCCAAGAGTGCAACAAAGGCTGAGATCTTCCCGGCTGGGAGCAGCTCTGTGGAAAGGGACCTGATGGTCCTGGGGGACACAAGCTCAGTAAGAGTGAACAGCATGCAGTTGCAGCAAAGAAAGCCAACAGGAGGCTGGGGAACATCAACAAGGGCATCACCAGCAGAGATAAAGCTGTCACTGTCCCACTCTACTGTTAGGCCACACCTTGAATACTGGTTTTGGTCTCTGCTGTACAAAGAAGTTATAGAAGGGCTGGAGAGGGTCCAGAGAAGGAAAGATGATCCAAGGATTGGGAGGGCATGTGAGGAAAGGCTGAGAGAGCTGGGCTTTCAGCCCTGAGAAGAGAAGGCTCAGGGGAAACCTTACTACCATGTTCCTGTATTTAAAAAATGGCTACAGAGAAGGCAGAGACACCCTTTTTTACAAGGAGTCCAGTGGAAAAAGTGAGTGATGATGGGCAGAAGTTACTCCTGGGGAGACTCCGGATGGACAAAAGTGGAAATTTTTTCACAATGGGAACAACCAACAACCAGAATAATCTGCTTGGGGAAGGGGTGGATTCCCCAGTGTTGGATACTGTTAAGATTTGGCTGGACAGGGTGCTGGGACTAGGTTATTCTTTGTCATCTAGTCTAGGTTACGCTTTGCCACAAAAAGGTTGGACCAGAGGATCCTTGAGGTCCCTTCTAGAATTCCATGATTCTATGAGAAAGGCACACGGTGACCCAATGAAAACATCTCCCTGCATATGTTTTTATTTAATGGTTCTGCCTTAAATGTTCTGATGCACCGGACACAGAACAAATTCATCAGCCAAGGTTTTATTTTTAAGGAAAAACACTGTAGCTCTTTATTAGTTATCATAATTAATTAGTGTCATCGAAACATTAATTATTTATCCCGCAGTAAACTCAGCAGTCTGTGATACAACTCCCTCTACACTATGCTTATCACACGGATGCCCTTACTAAGCATGTATGGGAGAATCTCACTTGCATGTATTTCTGTAATTTCAAAGGCTGCTTTCATTCAGCCAAGACAGTCACTTTTTGGGCTGCATCACAGGAATTCTGCCAACAACCTCCAAAGTGGCAAGCCATTTTCTGCAACTTTGCTTGAGATAAGCACACTGGGAACAGCCCCACCAAGCCACTAGCTGAGACTGCACTCTTGCTCCTGTCTGCACTTGTTTTCCTAAGCTCACTAATTCCCTTCCAAGCTAAAGGGATAAATCCTCCAGGAAAGAAAATAAATACATTAATAAACAAATAAATAACCTTAAAAAATATATTCATATATATGGCTAGAGCTTGGCAAATAATTTCTGAAGACTGATGTATCTGAGTGCTCCCTCTCTGTCCCAACAGCCAGCTGTTGGCAAACTAATACTTTCTATGAATCAGTAATCATGGTCTGAGAAAGAAAACCCAGAGTGCAGACACAAGTCTTGCCTCTTTGGGTTTGCACAGTGCTCTAGCAGGGGATGTGATTTTGACTGCTTTGCAAACCTGCAGCAATGGGGAAATTTTTGAGACTTCCATAGGAAATCACTGATTGACTGAAAACGGACCTTGTTCGCTAGTGAGATCATTTCTGAACTGCATGACACAAAGCCCTACTGGAAAAAGCCCTGAACATGTCAAGAGGTGCCATCCTTAAACTTTTAAATCAAAGTTGGTTTATATTTCACGTTCAAAATCATTTTAGTGTTTAAATAAAGAGTAATGATCCTATATAGAATCATAGAATCACATAATAATTGAGGTTGGAAAAGACCCTTAAGATCAAGACTAACTGTTAACCCAGCACTGCCAATTCCAGCACTAAACCATGTCTCTAAGCACCACATTCTCAGTCTTTCAAATCCCTCCACAAATGGTGACTCCACCACCTCCTTGGGCAGCCTGTTACAATGCTTTACAATCCTTTTGGAGAAGAAATTTTTCCTAATATCCAGTCTAAACTTCCCCAGGCACAGCTTGAGGCTGTTTTGTCCTATCATCTATGTATATATCTTTATAGGTATATGTCTATATATCTATATGTAGATGCACTATAAATTAAATAAGCCTTCATTCCTCATGACTGACCAAATCCAGGCACCAGCTCTTCCTCTCCACCTGTGCCTTATCCTCTGGACCAGGTGGGTCTCACCCCAGTGCATCAGTCTTTCTTACAGTGTACTGCATTGCCGTCTGTGCTGGAAGTGCAGCACATCACATGGAGTGCAGGATGCTGTCTAAGGCACGTAGATAACCCAGTGGACTGGATAGTCGGTCTGCACAACCAGGGCAACCAAACAGATGATTTAAAAATATCAGTGTTTCAGATGTAAGCAAATTCTTCAGATTATTTCCTGTGACTCATGCAAGACATGATTATTCATCATTATAGCTTCTGCCTAAAATGTTTTCCAAAACAAGAAATTAAAACGTAAAATTTTTAGGGGGAGTTGGAATTCTTCTTAAGATACATTAGTTTTAGTTCATGAAAAACTGAAAATATCTCCAACTTTGTACTTTGTGATGAATACCAAATGGCTGAGTAAAAGACAAGCACTTTCCCTTCAGAACATTTGCAGAATCTTTAAGAAGGGTTTATTAAAACCTTTCATGTTTAATTTCCCCAACTGTCTTAATTTAATTCCATTTAAGAAGAAATGAAGCCCACTCAGGATGTATGTTGCCTAGAATTTTTCTTCTTCACATACATACACCTATGTATACATAAACAACTGCATGTAGCCATGCTCTGCAAAGCTACAAATCCTTTCCTAGACCCCAGCTAGAGCTAGTGCTGACAAGATGAAACCAGGCACAGTTCACAGAAACAGCTAGTTTGCACCACTCTGCTTCCAAGTGATATCAAGAAAAGAAAGAAAAGAAGGGAGGGAAATGAGAGAAAAGAGGGGAAGAAGACAGGAGAAGACAGGAGAGGACAGGAGAGGAAAAAGAAAAGAGAAAAGAAGAACACACTTGTAACGTGTAGCTAACTCTGCTACCACTGCACAGCAGGCAAAAGGACAGTGGCTGGGGGTAGGTGCAAAGGTTCAAGCAGCAAGGCCGTTATCCCCACCCGACAGGAAACAAGGCATCCCCTCACCAGTCCACCAGCACCCGTTGCTGATTTCCCCCTCTCCGAAGACGGCGTGGCAGCTCTGCCCATAGCTGCCGGCAAACTGATGACCCGTGGTCTGCTCATCTACCACCACTGGGGTGAACCGGGAGCACACCATTAACATCCTGCACCGGGCATCTTCTCACTGCCTTCCCCCACCAGCTCCTATCTGCCGTCGCATCCCGCGCCCAGCCCTCGCGAAAGCACCGCACGCCCACGGGGCTGCCCGCCAGGCTCCGACACCTCCCCATGATGCCGGAATGCGGCGCCGGTTGTTGCCATAACACACTCGATTGTTCTCAGCCATGCTCCAGCAAATAAAGCCATTAATTGCAGTCTCTCCCTGAGCCACCGTTGGCTGGAGCGGCAATCAGTGTGCAACCCCTCATTGCCTGCTCTCAGGGAGCTGAGACAGATGCCATAAAAATGACCCGCAGCCCACACCAAGCCCTTCCAGTGAGGCAGCAGTAGGCTATGCCCAGAAACATGCAACGCTGTATTTATTTGGCCTGCCACAGCCATGGGGGATGGCATCCCATTAGGCAATTATTTTTATCTTATAACGTCAATTTACTTATTCTGATTGGCTTCCTGCCACCAAATAGCAATTAAATTGCAAACACTTGCTGAAGCTTATTTTCTGTCTCTCTTTCCCCCTATTTCCCTTCCTTCTTTCTCTCTCCCCTTCTTTTTGTTAGAGAGAGAGCACCCTATGTTCAAACATAATTTAATTTATTTTCCTTTCCATATCTCAAAGGAAAATCTATATCTCCCCCTGGAAGGCCATTTGCCCTCTGTTATTAGGAGCTGAGGTATCACAGCGCTTGGCAATTTGTTTCAACCGACTGTTGGCAGCCCATCAGGACTCCTCAGGACCTCTGCTATCTCAATGCAATTGTATCTGGTATTGCCATTTATGATTTGTTTTTAATAGCTGCCAGTACCCACCAGGCAACCGTGTTTCAGTTCTCACAGAGTGTGCCTGCCCCATTCCCTCCCACAGTGGCCACCTCCTCTTCCGGGATGCTCATCAGCTTCTGACAGAGATCTTCACTCAGCCCATCAGCAGAGACCCTTGTTAGCTCCCTAACAGCTGTATTGCAGGAGGCGATGGGGTAGCCACAGCTGCTGGAGGTTATAAGCTGTTCTGGAGACAAACTGAGGCACACAAAAGCTTTGGCATGTGGTGAGCACAGGGAGCTGGAGCCCCTGCAGTGGCTGCATGTGAGCTCTCCCCACCTTGCAATAGGGACATGCTGCACCTGTGCACACACACCACCCCTTCCCTGTCACAGCAGCACTTGATCTCCTCTGACCCAGGGCCAGGTCTATCCAAGGTCTAACCAAGACATAGCACAAGCTGGCATTTATGTACAAAAGCACTGTCTAAGAAACCTTCTCCTTGCTGCTGTGACATTCCAGAACCAGTGATGGCTGTCAGCACAAGACCCCAAAACATCCCACTTCGCAAGCAAACTAACAACCCCTTCACAATGTCCTATTGCAGAGCACCTCTGCTGTGCCCTCAGGGAGAAGGAAAAGGAATAAGTCCGACTCACACTAACGGGGATGGCTGGCAGATGAACATCAGTAATAAACACAAACATCGTGGAGACTTCATAACAGAGATCAACATCTGCAGTGGATTTGCAGGGTGACCAGAAAGGTAAAGCAGAGTAAAAGTGTAATCAGAATGAACAGGTGAATGCTAATCAGCAACAAAGAGGTGAAGTCTCTCAGAGGCACAGCACACCCAACCCATGGGCACAGCACGGGACCAAAACCTACCTGCTCTTGCCCTGCCCACACTGCCTTTGGCTTCCCAGAGTATGTGGGATCATCCTGAGAAAAGCCAGGGAGAGAGCACAAGGCCATGGAAAATCAGTTACAATCTCTCTGGATGCAGGGGAAGCGCTTACACAGGTAACTCTGTCACTCCCTGTGCTGGGCACGCATGCTGGGTTCATGAGTGGGTGTGGAGCACAGGGCATACAGAGATGGAACACAAAGAAAAACACCTCATCAGACATGTACCATCCTGCAGCTAAGCACAGCAGAACTCCCACCAAAAGGGAACAGAGCGTATCAACCTGAAAACAGACACAGGCAACCACTTCTCTTTTGTGTGGGGATGTGTTGGCGAAGATGACCATCCTGTGAGCAGTCACAAGAGGTTCAGCTGTGCCTGCCTTGGACAACGGCTTCTCCAAGAGCAGGAGTGAGTCCCTGGGTAGCAGGGAGACAAGCCAGCATGGCACAGGGCTCCCAAGGGCACCCATGAGCTGGGTCTCCACAAACCTGACTCCAAGCCCCGCCTCTTCCACTGCGCTGGCAGCCTGCAGCAAGACTTGTTGGAGGGCCTCAGTTTCCCCACTGGTGAAGTGAGGACATTCTAACCAAACACATTGTAATTAGTAAAGGTCTCCTATCAGCAAAATCCTACCTGTTGTAAATTGTCTGTAGTGTGTACAAAAATTCTTTGCCAATTCAGAAACAGGCAGCTGTGTGCTTGCCATCTACCAGGATGATTGTCACAGTGTTTGTAGTTGACCCTGAGATGCTTGTGAGGTGGGCCAATGCCAGCCTCATGAAGTTCAACAAAGCAAAGTGTAACATCCTTTACAGGGATCAGAGCAATCCCAGGCACAGATAAAGTCTGGGCAGAGAATTGATTCAGAGCAGCCCTGCAGAGAAAGACTTGTGAGTATTGATCAAAGAGAAACTGAACATGAGCCAGCTTCAGTGTGCGCTTGCATCCCAGAAAGCCCACCATATCCTGGGCTGCATCAAAAGGAGAGTGACCAGCAAGTCAAAGGAGGTGATCCTGCCCCTCTACTCTGCTCTTGTGAGACCTCACTTGTAGTATTGTGTACAATTGTGGTGCCCTTAACATAAGAAGGACATGGAGCTGTCAGACCAATTCCGGAGGAGGCCAAGAAGGTGATCAGGGGGCTGGAGCACCTCCCATGCAAAGACAGGCTGAGAAAGTTGGAGTTGTTCAGCCTGGAGAAGAAAAGGCTGCGTGGAGACCTCATAACAACTTTCCAGTATCTGAAGGGGACCTGTGAGGATGCTCGAGAGGGACTCTTCATCAGAGACTGTAGCAATAGGTCAAGGAGCAATGGGTTTAAACATAAGCAAGGGAAGTTCAGGTTAGATGTAAGGAAGAAGTGGTTTACTGTAGAGGCAGTGAGGCCCTGGCACAGATTGCCCAGAGAAGCTGTGGCTGCCCATCCCTGGTAGAGTTCAAGGCTAGGCTGGATGGATCTTCAGCAACTTGATCTAGTGTGAGGTGTCCCTGCCCATGGCAGGTGTTTTGGAACTAATGATCTTAAAGTCCTTTCCAACCTAAACCATTCTATGATTCTATGATCTCCACAATGAGGTTTTGGGCAGAATCTGTCTGGGTTTGGATAAGGCTGGTTTAACAATCTGGGTCCATGTACTTGAATGACATATTCAGAAAGCAAGAAAACAAGCTATGAGGAATAAACCAATGTGAGCATACATACCTAAAGCTATCTCTATGCATATATACACATACATACTTAATGCATACGCATGCATTGTGACCATCCGTATTTCACCTGTCCACCCATATAGCTATTCTCTATGTAGAGATGCTCATAAAAAAATACCAAGTGTAATAGAAAAGACCTCTGCACCCTTTGCAATAGTGGTTATTGACTGGTTCATTCAGTGCCTGATGGAGATAGCATGGTTGCCTGGGATGCACCTTGCAGTTTTCTAAACAGAAGGCTCCAGAATCAATTTTGTGGTAACTGATTAGATGGGACCAGCTTCCAAACTCAGCATGGGCATCAGTAAGCAAATTCAAGCAGCACCATTACTGTAAGTATCAGAGGTAAGGAAAGCCTTCTCACTCAGTGAAGCACAGGACAGAACAGAGATTTACGATTTGGCCTTGGCTTTCTTTCCAAGGTGACAAACGGATGCAAAGCAGGTGTGGTGCCACAGCTGGTGGTGCAAGGCAATGCTGGAGCTCACAGCCTGCACACAAGGTTTGCGTTGCTCCTGAAGTGAGGACAGCACTGGCAGCTTCAGCAGAGTGAGATCGGTTTGGTCAACAGCCGCCACTTCCACCGCTATCCAAGGGACCCCCTCTGCATAGCAGCGATGTGCCAAGGGCAGCCTCCACTAACACCAAATCTACCATGGGTCTGCTCACATTCCCCTGTCCACCCCTGCCACCACACCAGCCCCACAGCCCCCACTGTGCAGGGGTGAATGCTGGTCTGCAGAAGGGGTCTTTTGGGCAGTGCAGTGGATGTGAGCATCTTGGGAAGCTCAACAAGAACTCATCTTTGATGGGTACCATTGGCTGGGGCCAGGAGAACCATGTGTGGATACCCCAATGCCAAACAAAACTTCCGCTCACAGAGTGGTGGAGTTTCACACTCCAGAGCCAAGTCACACAGACTCAACAGCTCC
Organism: Psilopsiagon aymara; assembly: GCA_024733675.1. NCBI lineage: Eukaryota > Metazoa > Chordata > Aves > Psittaciformes > Psittacidae > Psilopsiagon > Psilopsiagon aymara. The sequence goes on from JANRGW010047499.1 coordinate 15,345, forward strand.
ATTTTCATCTATAGCAACCTACCAGGGAACATTCAGCTGTCAGGAGCTTCTGGAAGGGTGACCAGGCAAACAGAAACAAGACTAAGAGGTCCCAGAGGTTTACTCTGATTTCACATGCTAAACACAAGTGTCCCAAGGACCACATCTCTCTGCATGTCCACACCTTAACTTCCTTTTAAACTGATTAAGGTGCTCTGGTGATCAAACAATCAGGCACCAAAAGTTTCTGCAACAGGGACCACATGGGTGCAAAGGAGAGAGAATGGGTAAACTGAAGAGTCATGCAAATTCAAAACTCAAAGCCACAATCCTAAACAGCTCCAAATAAAATTCCTTGGATTCAGGCACATTCATAATTATGTTCCTCCTATTCTGGACCACTGGTGCCAGGCCTAGGCAACTCCCCAACTGCCGGTCAAGGTAACTGGGTGAGAACTGTTCTTTGTCCCCATGACTGGGGCTGCACAGGAGAAGACAGCAACAGTGTCACTAAACCTCCCTCTTCCAAATATGACACCTCCTGCATCCTATCCTCCTGCCTGGAAGGAAAACTGGGTGAGAACAGGAGAGAATGGCTGGATGCCATTTCTCAGGGAAGCAACTGGAAAACCAAGGAATTAGAGAGGGGAAAACCCGCTACATGACTATTTCTTATTTCTTATTAGTTGACTTACGAACCAAAAAAAAAAAAAAAGAAGAAAAAAGAAAAAAAATCAGGCACTGTCAAGCATGAAATCTTATTGGGACAATAGAGATGGAATTGCCACTGCTGACAGTAATATTTACGAAGGCATCATGTTGATGCTGCCCAGCATGAAACCAGAAGCCCCATCTAGCTGTGTGACTTGTAAAAAGAGACAAAATGTCCCATTTGGGACACGTAGGAATTGTACCACGAAAAATAACCACTCAGGTGTAAAATCCATTACAGGTAGATGGGAGGAAATGCTGAAGAGCCCCACAGGCATAGCAGGAGGCTTCCAAGCTCTCTCCAGCCACAGGAGCTAGCAAATGGTCTCTCAGCTGGTTGATTTGGGAGCTTACGTTTGCCCCCACACAAGGACAGGCCACGGAGAGGGAGCAGGAACCCACCCATCCACATACTGCTAGGCTCCAACCCCAAACCAGCAGGCATCACTTGGAGGTTTCCACTTACTACCCAAGACTCTGTGCCAAGTGCCTGCATCCAGGCACTCACTTTGAGCCTTTACATTAGACTGTCAAGAAATCAGTACCATGTTTGAAGGATTTGAATTTTTTAAGGCCTTCACCACAGAATCTGTCCAACTTAAAGGAAATGTACTCAGGATGGTCAGGCAGCTGCAGCACACCATGTCCTATGGCAACTGCTCTTTATGGGAACTTCCAAAGAATTACCTGACATGCAAACAGCCCACAGACAGCAGCTACAGAAAACTATATTGAGAAGGAAAGAGAAACCAGAAAGAATACCTTCACCTCAAAGTCCAACAGTAATTGCTCAGAACTATAGCAGGGGAGGAGAGAGCTGAAGAACTTGTTTAATCAATATAAGATATTCTGGTATCTTCACCTGAAATGTTCAGCCACCATGAAGCCTCTAATTCACACACTTGTGCACTGTCTCACAGCCTCTCCCTTGGGGCTGTACCTTCTCTCAAGACACCCTAGGATGGATGAGGAAGAGACGTATCCCAGCCATCAGAAGCAGTGCTCACTGCTGCAGGGCAACACAACATTTACCAGGCAAAACCCAGCACCCAAAAGTTACTGCTGCAAGATGGCAAAGCAAAGCTCTGCTGTGTGAGACGGCCACCACTCAACCAAAGCTATTCTTCCAGATGTCTCCTCACTCAGGTTTGCTTTCTTCACTTTTTTGGCTAACAGCTGATGTGAACTTGCGTAAAGCATCTGAAAGAAGTACCTTCCCTCAGTGATGCCATCATTCCTACAAGAGCATCATTCTTACAGCACTTGGCCTGCTCTGCTTATAAGTACCTCTGAAGTCAAACAAGGGTCATCTTTTCTCTGTCTCTGTGCCTGTTTGAAAGATGCTGGGAGTACGACAGTAACAGGGCTGCAGAAAGCTTCTGAACAAAAGAACTGCTAGCAACAGCCACACATCTTTACCCGTCTTGTGACAGAAGAAATTCAGTGAGCAGCAAACACAGGGTTCAGGTGTTTCACTGCTTCAGCACCCTGGAATGTGGCTACTGGGGAGCTGTTTTATGAAGATGCAGCATCCATGTGACCAGAAGTCTGTCGCATTTTGCCAATGTTAGTCCCTGACAGATTTCCAATACCCTGACCTCTGCTGTAGACATCTCCTTAGTCTCTAACCTCCACCTGTAAAGTAGAACTGCAACAGCAAAGAAAATCAGTCTCCTTCTAGAGCCATAACCTGAAAGTAATTACCATAATTATACTTCAATTACAAATATGCCTTTGCAGATTCTCAGAGGAGATAAAACATAGGGAAACTCCTCATCCCAGTTTCCTAAGCACCTGCCAGAAGAAAAGACTTTGGTTTTGAAAAGACTTCTAAAAGCACTTTGAAAGTGCTTTTAGAAGTCCAAGCACTTTGACTGCTCTTTCCATCTCTGAAGTCACAGGCATCATTAAGTGGATGGTCACTGCCTGAGGACTGGGAACTACCACAAAAAGAGGAAGCAGCTGTGCCCACACCTCCAAGCGTAGGCCAGCCTCCACAGCTGTGGTTCATGGAGAAAACAGAGAAAGCAAAGGCCATGGCTCTGAAACTGACTCCAAGCAGAAGGTTATGCATAGTTGCTCTAAAGGTATTGTGGGGGTGCATAAGTGTGAATGCTATGCTCGCTCCTGTCACAACAGAAGAACTGAATACAGGGAAACAAACCTCAGGCCACCTGGGACAGCTACCCAGAGGTACAGACAGAAAACAAGCCTAGCTGAATATGAGGTGGGGAAAATGGTTGATATTTGTCTTCTTTTGGAAGTTCAGCAAAACATCAGTGAAATGATGATATTAAGAATGGCAAGGAGACAGAATCACCTCCTGTATGAAACCAGGCTCCGGAAGCCGAGGCTGTTCAACCTCAATAAGAGGAGCTCTGTGGAGACCTCAGAGCAGCCTTCCAGTATTTGAAGGGGGCCCACAAGGATGCTGGAGAGGGACTCTTCATCAGGGACTGTAGTGATAGGACAATGGGTAATGGGATAAAACTTAAACAGGAGAGATTTAGATCAACATAAAGAAGTTCTTCTCTGTGAGTATGCTGAGGCACTGGAACAAGCTGCCCAGAGAAGTGGTGATTGCTTCATTCTTGGCAGTGCCCAAGGCCAGGTCAGATGGGCCTTGAGCAACATGATCGAGTGTGAGGTGCCCCAGCCCATGGCAGGGGGGTTGGAATTTGATGAACTTCAGGTCCTTTACAACACAAACCATTCTATGATTCTATGATTCTGTGGAATACTTCATCTATCAGACATATGTATGGGTTGGTAGGGACATGTATCTCTGGATTTTCCCAAGTAGGTCTTCTTTTTCCACCAGTAAAGGCTGCTCAAGCTGGGGGGGGGGGGGGGCGGAAGAACAAAAAATGGGATTTTTTTATCTGTGCAGCACATCTGAGTGTCCTGTTGTCTGCTCAAAGCTCCTACTGATTACTGAGGCAGCTGATGGTGCTCTGCCTGAGCTGCTGGACATCTGGGATGCCAGAGAGCCACTGGGTATGCCTGTGCCCTGGGAGGTGCAGAGCACAGACAAAGCCCAAACACCAGAGTCACTGCATACACACTGCAAAATGCACCTTCCCTATTTCCATCTACAGTTTCACACCGTAACAAGCCCTGCTGAAGGGCTTTGTGCTCCAGCATGGCACACGGCAAGTAAACTGCCATCCTTCATAAGTCCTAGATCCGTTTTCAAGCTCTGCTGTATCCTGGTCACTACACCATGACAAATTTGTAAAGGTGCTCTTCTTGACTTCAGTATATCCAGACAATATAGACAGCCTGCAGGTACAAACCCAAGACTTCTGCAAACTCGGTATGACCATGCAATGGAGGGAATGGTTTTAAACCGAGAGGGGGGATTCAGATTAGACATTAGGCAGTTCTTCCCTGTGAGGGTGGTGACGCCCCTGGCAGAGGTTGCCATGAGAAGCTGCAACTGCCCCATCACTGGCAGTGTTCAAGGCCAGGTTCTACAATTCTATGATAATTAGATAAAATCATGAGAAGTACAAAATGCAGTCACTAAGTCTGGTACAAATAATCCCATAGAATGTCTTGCATTTCCTTCCAAAGTTTGTTCATTATGGGGTAGATTTGTAAATAATGGGACTATTCTGCAAGGTGTAGGAGAGGCCAAAATTGGCAGGATTCAGTCCATATGACACTACTACCTCTAGCAAAAAATAATACTTGGTGCAAATATTACACACAAAGGCCATGGCAGACAAAATCTGAACTGGAGAAAACCTCCAGACTTAGGACACCTCAGTTTTCTGTGTCTCACTGATTTGTGCTGTCTGCTCAAGAGGAACTTGCCAGTAGTCAACAAGAACAGTTACAGTTTGAAATATTAACTCTGGCTCCTCCCAAAGCACCAACAGAAAAAGTGGTTTTCCACTATCATTCAGGATTTCAGGAATTTGTCGTTTAGCCAAGAAAATAATTCTGACCTTAAAATCCTAGTAAGCTCAAATCAAACCTCACACCAACTGCAACAGAAGCAGATTTCAGTGCTCCATGACAATACTGGTACCTTCACTGCATTTTTTACAACACAGGAGACAACTAACATGCCATTACCCACAGACAGTTACTGTTCCCACAAGAAGAAGAGAAGACTCAGGAGGCAGGATGATGATCCTGACCAGCTTGTGGCCCTGCAAGGGCAGTCGCCACAACATGCAGACCAAACACGGGACAAGGTGATAGGAAAGCCATTATCATTTACAGGGGGCACAGAGGGAGCCTGACATGGAAATACATGGTATTTGGACAGTTTCTGTTGCTACGGAGGTGCCAAATTGTTTACTTAATGCTTTGGCACTGGATCTTTCATGAGGAAATAGCCCCTTGTGTCTTTCCAAGCACTGTCTGCTGCTGGCCAAATCTCTCTCTTCAGGGTCAGTGCAGACTAAGCTGCTGCTGTCTCCCAGAGCTCCCCTTACATGCTTGAAGGTGAAGCATTTATTCTGTCAGCATGAACATTTTCTGACAGACCCAAGTGACATGGATCTACACACGGGGAAACAAAGGGGGAAATACAGTGTCGCACAAGGTGCATGACCCTCCTTCCACAGAAACACCTCGCTCAAGCATGCCATTAGAAAGAAAGTCACAAAAATAACTGGGTGCACCAATAAAACCATAAACAATATTTAGTCTTCTTGATTTTATTCTTCGGTCCTCTCAAAAATCACTATCGTCTTTATGACACAGAAAGCTAATTGTGAAAGTCTGCAAATAATATAAGGTATCCATTCTAAGACAAAACTTTTATCACCTCTCTCTGTATGTGTGTGTATATATATATATATATACATAAGTGATAGATATGTTAGAGGTACATACATATGTGCTCTGTATAAATACACAGCTACATACACACGCTGTAAGTGCACCTTAGTATTTCCTCCTCTCTGGGTTCTACCAATTTCTCAATAAAATCAGACAGATTCGTCTTGCTCATGACATTTCTATCTTACTTTATATTAACATTCAAAACAAACATCCATCAAAATTGACAAGTCCTGCTTGTCCACTAAACTGCTTTTTCTTTGGAAAATGCATTCCCACAAAAGAATCCTGGCCAGCCCCAGTACTGGCACTGTCAGGATGATCTGACAAGACATCTACCCCTAAACTGGATTTTAGCTAAACCTATATGAAGAGGTTATTCCTTGAAAAGCATCTAGCACTCGACAGCTCCTGATGAGAACAGCTGGAGCTACAGCAGGGCTGTAAGGAGTGGTGGAAGCCTGGGCTTTTCATTAACATAGCTCCGGGAAAATCCCTGCTCCTTGGAAGCCAGTGGCAAACCAGCAGGGCTTCACCTCGGAGCTGGAGGAGAGCTCTCTAGAAAATAGGGCCCCCTGGGACCGCATTAAGAGAAAAGTGACAAACATGCTTGACGTGCGCACAAGACAGCTGGTAACCCACTCACTCAGAAAGGGCAGCTGCGCTGGCAGGGAGTTTTCCTGCATCGCGCTGTGAACACACAAACCCACCCACGGGCAAGTGATGCTGGCAGCCAGGGCAGAGCCAGCCCATCTCTCCAATTCCCTCAGGCACAAGGGCATGGGGATGTCCACCCCCGAGGATGGCTGCCCACCAGCCACTGCCGTCAGCCTGGCCATGCCCCACATCCACAGGAATTCTGAAGAAGTCATCTGCTGACACCAGTACCCCAGAGATACAGGGCTACTGTAAGAGATACAGGGATACAGGCAGCCCTAGGTGCTCAGCAGCTCAGGCTGTTATAGGGAAGCTCAGAAGCACATGATCAGCTAACAGCATGGGACACTCCACTGGCCTATAGAGCTGTCCTGCCTCTGCAGCGCTCATGGGAAACTCATCATCCTCAAACATAGGAACAGCTCAGTTTGAATGGTCAAATGCCCTTTTTTTCATTTAGACATGCAGAACTTTCTCAGAGGCCCAGACTATATCATTTTAACAACGCCATACCTGAGTCCTGAAATCTGGACTGACCCACATTTATTCTTTTTCTTTTCCCCAAGAATTTCATGAGGAATACCAAAATATTGTTATTTTATTTCAAAGAGAAATCCTGCTCCCACTGAGCTCCACTTCTTAACATTTGAGGTGACTGGCTCAGCACCAGTAACCCCACGGACAGAGGATGGCTCTTAGGAAGCCAAAGGTTTTAATTTCACATATCCTGGAGGAGTCAAACTCCTCTTCCAGTCATCCACCACCATCCATGAGTGACACCATCACTACTCATGTCAAACCACCACCACCCATGGGTGACATCGTCACTACTTGTGTCAAACTACTACCATCCACAGGTAACACTGTCAGTGCTGCTGTCAAAACGCCAGCATAGCCAAAGGCTGTGGACACTTCAGCACATTCAGATTGCCCTGTGCAAGGTACACAAAAGGTAAGTGCAAAGAGTGAAACAAAAGCCCCAGTATTGTGGGAAATTATATCCAAGGACCCAGAAAAAAACTTTCAATGATATTAAAAAAATACAAATCCTTCATCAACCCATAAGTTGTACTGGATATAGCACAGATGGAGCCATCACTGCAAAATGAAGTGAAGTTCAGATCAAACTCTATTTAAAAGGATGATTTTGGTGTTGGTGTGGTGAGGGAAAACAGTTTCTTTCAAGGACCTAATAAATAGATGGGACAAACAGCTCACCCCACTATGCAGCACCAGGAAAGGATCCCTGAATGCAAAGGACCATCTGCATCAGCAGGAGAAATTCAAGTCAGTACCTGCTGACCCTGCGAAACGTCATTCCCTTCAAAGGCTTCATCTCATTATAGTCACTGAAGTTATTCCCAAGAGTAATGACAACTCCAGTGAGTAAGCATTGCTGAAGTGAGCCTAGAAATTATTAAAGTAAACTTCAGCCTTCCCTGGGACCTCAGAGAGGGTTTCTTTCTCTTTAACCTCTGCATGGACTTGACTGACTCCATCTGTTTTACCTGACCACCCACACTACAGAGTTCCTCTTTTTTTCTGCTCTTTTCCACCACTTTTTTCTGTCCATCACTGTCTCAGCAGTGGGGTCTGCATCCACATCCCATCATGCTCCAGGCAGGCATCACCCCTGCAGCATGATACAGTCAGGAGGTACAGCCATTCACCTTCCCACTCGCTTTGCAATCCCACTGTGCTCCACTTCCCCACTCAACATTCCCACAGTTCAGCACTTTGGCATCATGAAGTTCAAGTTTCTACTTTTAGGCGATTTTTTTCTTTACATAACTCCTACTTTTTTCTTTCAGAATCTTTCTGGCTTTTACTATTTCCCTTGCAGTTCAGATCCCCAAAGCCTTTAGCCCTTTGCACATCACTAACATGGTGCCGAAGACCACAGGGAAGAGCTGGAGAGGACAATATCAATCCCCACCACATAGTGTCAGGCTCAGGTCCTTAACTGGGGTGAGAGGAGTTATGAGGAATTCTGTCAACACAGGATGTCGCCAGTGGTTAATTTCTGCACTGAACTCCATCTTCCACTGTCTGTACCTCATGTTTTCCTCCTGCTGATGCCCCAGAGCATATCTGTGGGCTCTTCCACCTCCTGCACCCCCACACCAGTGACTGCCCATCTCCCGTGGACCCTGATAGTACTGTGACCCCTCATTCAGCAAGTCCTCCCTGATAGCGGTGCTTAAACCCCCAGGCCAAAAGTGTCTAAACCCATTTGGGAAACTCCAAAGAGAAAATCTGGAGTGAGAAGAGATCCCAATTCCTGCCAAGAGAGAGAGGATAGGGCTTTTGCAATGGAGCACTACCTCACCAGAGATGTTCCGAAGCAAACAGTTCCCTGAGAGCACTTGCAAAGGCAGGACCCAGGTCCTCTGACAGCACTGACTGCCAGAAAGAGGGGCCCATGGGTGAACAGAGGAATCCCACATTCCAGCCCTCTAAGACAGAAGAATAAAGATCATCCATTGCCAGGGTACATACAATGACCTCTCCTTTGTGTTTGTGAAAATTTGGAAAGCCATGGCTAGAAAGGGGAAATTATGCACTCACAACTAACTCCGTGGTGGGAAGGGCTCAACCTGTGACCACTCAAGTAAGCCGCAGGCTGACACAGCAGCTCTCACCACCCAGCACTTCAACTCAGCTGGACATCCCTGTGGAGCAGGGCTCCGTGATCAGGTGGGAGCTCTCTGCTGGCAAGACATACGGAGCACAGGGGAAGGACAGCATGAAAAAGAGGGCAGAATGGCACATGTTTGTCTTTTCCATAAGAAGACAGAGCAGGAGGACACCCCTGGATACGATTCACTTGCTGCACAAACACGCTGCAGGTCATGGGGCAACCCTCAGATGAGGGCAGAGCCATGGATGCCACACCTCACCCCACTCAGCAGAGCTGGGCGCGAGCTGTGGTTCTGTCATTCAACGTTAAAAGTGGAGCTAAACCAAAGCAGAAAAACCACTTTACTAGCAGCCCCACCAGCCTCCTGGAGGAGATGTCGTGGAAGCAGTGCTGTCCGCTAGCCACATGATGAGGTGACAGAAAGACCTAGCAGCACCTCCTCAGCACTGGGCACCCTTTTGAGGCTGCTGACCATCTGCCGTTTAGCCTCCAAGGCATTTGTGCCCATAGTCCTACAAATCTCTGCCTAGCTTTGAGTGCAGCTTCTTGTTTCTGTCCCACTGGGAAAACAGTTCAAGGGTCCTGTATGGAAGAAAAACACCAAACGCAGAAACAATGCCTGTATTATTAGTCCTCACTCATGCTTAGTCATGCTTGCTTTGCTTTCCTCTGTCTCTCTCCCCCCAGAAGTGCCACTGATTTGGAAAGCTCATGCTTTTGCCAGTGCAAAGCACTTCTCAAAGGTAGTTCTCTCCTGCAGCCTTTGCAGTGGTGGCACCATCAGAAACGTGCTTAGCAGTTTCAGACAGCTGCACCAGTTGGTGCTGCTTGGATGCCTGGACCTGGGGCATCCCCGTGTAAAAATGCAGTGATTGGAGCATCAGGTGCTTTTATAAGACACTGGATTGACCCACCCCCAGTTCCTTCTCATTCCCATGAGTGAATGGGAATTCACTCTTTTGGAGGCTTATCCTCACGGAGAGAAGGCTGTGACCCAAACATCCTGAAATATATCAAGTCTACGTTTAAAGGCAAGACTTTTTTCCAAGAGTTCAGTTGAGATAAAGCATGAGCACCAGCATCATCACACCAGATGCTGACAGCAGCACAGGATTATGGTTGGTGAGAATAGAAAAAAACAACTCACATGAGTGAAGGTCTCCTGCTATGCTGGTTTCAATTCCCCAAAAGCCTTCAGTGCTGAGAAGACTCTACACCAATGAATGTAAAATATGGCCTGTGCAGCTGTGTGGTAAGGATATTTAAACCTGGGTAGCAGACATTCGCATCCTGCACGGTGCTTTGTCAAGAGTGTCCTGCTTGATTTGCTTCCAATGGCATTTCCTGGGGGGACCAGGGCTGGGCTGAAGTTTGCAGTGAGATGCTGATTGCTGCACGTACCCTTTTGCTTTAACCACCTGCATCTACTCGAAGGAACAAAACAGGATGACTGGTCTAGCACAGCCTGTGATGCTGACAGGAAGCTCTCTGATCCTCTGTGTCACCACTGCTGCACCTAAGCTGCATGGCAGAGTAATGCCCACCCTGTGTGGGCCCTTGCATTAGCAGGCACTGGCTGAGGAAACACTGGCTTGCACACACCAAAACCATGCCAGGATAATGTAAACCATAACAGGATAGCCCAGCCCAAGTCTTTGCTTCCACACCAACAGTCTGTAGTTTAACAGCATAGAAGCAGTGTCACTGACACAACAGGAATGCTGGACTTCTGGAGCAAGTACTATATGCAGATATTTTGCGTGCTTGCATTCACGCACTGCCCTTATTGCCTGCAGTATCAGATAGTTCTGCACATTTCTGTGTCAGAAGTGACAAAGAACTCAGAAGCACACTTCTGCATCACTCAGCCTGCGGGTCATGGACTGGGCTAAGATGTTAAAGGTGTGTAAATGTCCCAGGCTGCAGAATCAGGTAGAAGATTCACAACTAGGCATGCAGCTGTCCAACAAAATATGCAGCATTTAGTCCAACAGTCATCATTCCCATGTAGTCTGGTTTTGGCTAGGATAGAGTTAATTTTCTTCCTAGTAGCTGGTACAGCACATTTTGGCTTCAGTATGAGAACAATGCTGATAACACACCAATACTTTGATTGTTGCTAAGTAGCTCTTATCCTGATCAAGGACTTTCCAATCTCCTGCTCTGACAGCCAGGAGGGGCACAAGAAGTAAGAAGGGAACAGAGACAGGACACCTGACCCAAATTAGCCAAAGGGATATTCCATGCCACGGCACATTATTCTTGGTATATAAACTGGGGCGAGTTCCCCAGAAGGGGCGAATTGCTGCTCAGGTTGGGCTGGGTATTGGTCAGTGGGTCTTGAGCAGTTGTATCAGGCATAACTGCTGGTTAGTGTTTTTCTTTCCCCTTTTAGTTTTATATTCTCTCCCCTTGCTATTTCCTGTATCATCATTAGTAGTATGTTGTACTTTAGTTAAACTGTTCTTATCTAAACCCATGGGATTTATATTCTTTCAATTCTCCCCTTCTCCTGCCTAGGAAGGGGGAAAAAGAGGTGAGTGACCAAGCGGCTGCATGGTACTGGGTTACCATCTGGGCTTAAACCATAACAGCATAAAACACGAAAAAGCTATGAGGACAGAGATTCACATAATTCTTCCAACCCCTGTTTATAAATCCACTGGGAGGCTGTTGCGTTTCTCTCTGTGGGTACAGAACCAAGCCTTCCCCCCCAGCACCTAGGCCAGCCCTGACAGCGACTCTGGCTGGATCAGAGCACAGCAGCTGCTGCCTCTGCCAGAGAGAAAACTCATGTACAGGCAGGATGCTCTCAGACAGAGCAGCTCAAGCTCCTCTCTGGCTAGCAAGCAGAGATCTCTGCATGAGGTGCAGCTTGTTCCTACGACAGCCAGCATCACCCCATGTGCTTTCCTCACTTCAGGGAGAACACACAGGAAGTGAACATGCTTAGAAAGGAGCAGCAGACACAGAGTGCCTCGTACAGAGTGCAGCTCTCTTGTGAAAGCAGGAGCCCTGGACTTTGCCTTGCTTTGATGGAGGGATGCCACTCTCAAGGGGACAGCACCAGCTCCCGTGATCTCAGGCAAGAGCCAAATCCCATGCCACTGGCTGTGTGCCTGCTTCACAATTCATCTCAGCCAGGACAGCTCAAACATGCCAGAAGTATCACTCTGTTTGTCTTAAGCCCTTCTGCTGCCTCTCCCATATCTGCAGAGCTCTCTAGCACTCAGGCTGGAAACCAGGGCTGGACAAAAGGAGTGAAGGGAAGAGGAAGGGTGGACTCTCTACCTGGCTATGCTTTGGCTCTTCCTTCCTGTTCAGTCTCAAGATCCTCAGATCCTCTTCCAGAGCACTCACAGCTCAGAGACCTCCTCCATCCCATCTATAGTGTGCACACCTGCCTGGGGACACAGCTCTCTTTTGCCTTTCTTACTACTCTTCAAGGATTATTTAATCCCATTTCCAAAAGCTCTGACTCCCAGGTGGGGGATGTGAGCCCTTCCCAAAACGCACACCAGAACAGGTCTGTTATAGAACTATCACCAGCCAGCAGCTGTCAGCAGTACAGTGAAACCCATGCCTGCACTGCCACTAGCTGCAAGCACAGGACAGAGCACTCAGCCCACCCTGACTCATGGTCTCGCTGCCCACCTTTGGCTTCCCTAAAACACACCCAATTTATCAGCAGGCAGCTTCAGCAAGATCATTCTGCACACATCTGCCCCGCACCTCTACACTTTATCCTGAGCTGCAGGGACAGGCAAATGTGCAGCCATAGAGCTTGGAGGAGGCAACCTGCAAGCCAAACAGTGAGCCTGCTGCCCAGCAACTGCCACTACTTAAGGCTGTGGCATTGACTGTATCTCTGCCTTGTCACAGAACAGCCTGTTTCTTGTGTCAGTAGCATGTCCTTTAATCACAAGTGAAAGCAACCAATTCACCACGAGGACACGTCTGCTTCAAGGCTGTATTGCAGCAGGGCTAAAAAATGACACCTTCAGCTATATAAACCAATAAGGACTGTCTGATTTGGTTTGCCCCTGTTGCTACCCAGGAAGCTCCCCACTGGGTTAAAGACTGGTGACATCTGCTAAAAAAAAAGTTGTTACTTTAAAAAAACCAAGTAATGACTCAGGTGGGGAGCTAAATGCAGTTGGAAGCCAGAGAGGCAACTCCATCTCACTTCACTCCCTGGCCAAGGGGAGCCACGACCACTACATAGGGGTTGCACAGCCTGTTGCTCCAGGAGACATAAGTGGGGAGGTACAGCAGCAGGCACACATCTTCCAACAGCTAGTGGAAACAGCGTGACAGGGCAAAGACATAATGCAAGGGGCTTGCTGTACAAGTAACTGCTCCCTGACTCTCTGAAGTCGGGAAATAGTAAAGTTAACTCTGCCCCCTTGTGCAACTGCATCAGGGTACAGGCCACAATCAGATGACATGCTTCTCCACATTAGAGGCAAACCTATGTGACCCACCTCCCTGTCACCTGCAGCGGGGAGCCTTGGGGTGCCTCCATGGGCGCCTCTCACCTACCCATGCAGAGGGGCCTTGTGCTGTGCAAGACAGAGACAGGTTATAGACGCTCCTAGGGATCCCCTCAAACAGAGAGAGATGTTGAAGTACTTGTTTATACCTCTCCAAATCTGCAGCCCTGAGCCTATTATAAAAGCAGTTTAAATGACCTTCTAAGGACAGCATCACTGTTCAGCTCAGGAGCTGGAAAACCTTGACTCATCCTGCCACGATGATGGGGATTGTTTTGGAAATCTCGTGCTCTCTTCTAAACGTGAACTGGCAAAAGCTGAGGAATTTCTCAGCTCTGCTTCTGGCTTTGTCAAGAAAACATTAAATTATTTTCTCTACAACTAAACCAAAGGCTTTTGTGACCAAGGCACCCAAAAACTGAGGCATCAGGAAAGGGCTATAACAGAGCACAGTAGCTTCACTACAGATGGCCTGTCTCCTGACTTGGCTGGTAAAATACAGTATTTCTACCCTACCTGCTTTAATGCATTTATGCACCTATGCACCTCTGGCCTTGACTTGGGAAAAAGTATCAGATGTATGATGGCAGAGTTAACTAACAACAGCATATTCAGCAATTACCGAAGCATGAGGAGTTTTACACTCCCACCATCAGATCAGTCTCTGCGTGGCTATATTGACCTGACCACTTCTCATAGTTTTCTCCTGTTTCTAAACCAAGCACTGCTCTGCACCTGATAGGCATTTCCAACAGACACCCAACCCTGTTTGCACAGCTCAGGCACCAGGCTGCTTACTCAGTTTCAGCTGGGTTTTCCCATAGGTTTCATTAATGTTACTACAGCTTCCCCCCCCCCATCTGCCCTCCTCACCCTCCATTCATCTGGGGTACAGGGATGCAGGGCCCCACTGGCCCCACATCAGCAGCACTAGAGCAGGGGACCATGGATACTCCACAGCACAGGGCAGGAGCCTGGCCTGGCAGGCAGGAGGGGGCTTCATCCCCTCCAAGAGCAAAAGGGACCCCCAGCCTACCAGTGCTGCTGTGGGGTGGGAAACCACACATCTTCTCAGTGCTCGCCACAGCCTCAGCTGCAGCATCCCCGCTAAAGTTCTCATGTCCCCTCCACTACCACACGTGTCCACAGACTTGGCCCCAGCCCCTCTCTGTAAGCTCTTACTAAACAAAAAGGATGCTCTAGACTAAAGATGCTTTTATAAGACACCAACACAGAGTTCACATCTTTTCTGTTCCACTCTATTCCTCATGTCCTTCTCTTCATTGCAGTGTTTTCATTACAAAAATGCAACAGGATCTTTAATCTACAAGGGTCTGAGGAGTATCAGCAATACCCAACCACAACCCAATCATGCTTGTTTCTACCTCTCAGACCAGCTTTTGCCTTTCAGTGCTGGGGGGGGGCCTGCAGAGATGCAGTATGGCAGACAGCTCTGCCATTAACTCTGTGTATTTTCTGTGGATGGGGACATCCCTCTGACACCTTATATTTCAGGTGGCCAGATAATGAACATGATGGCCACTCTTTCTCTTTTCAGTGGTAGGAGGGGAATGTTCCCCAGTCAGGAGGAGGTTCTGGTTAAACCTGTGACACACTGACAGTGCTTTCTGGAACACCAGACAAGCCCCTACTCTTCAAAGAAATCTTGCCTCTGTCCACCAGGTCACATCAAAGGTCTCCAGCTTTTCTGGGACCTTGGCAAAGGTCTGATGAAACAGGACCAAACCTCACCACAGCGGACAGCAATGGGAGATATCTGCAGCTCCATTATGTTACATGCACACAGCATCCACCCCATCCCTGTACCATCCCTCCAGGTCATGCATCAGTGCACACCCCCTGCCCAGCTTCCACTACCTTCATCCCGCTTGCGCTTGTTGCTCTCAGTGCCAGGGGAGGCGATTCCCAGGATCCCACTGATGGAGTAAGATGAGCCAGCGGTGTCAGTGCTGACGGAGGACACCTGGGTCACAGACCCTGTGGAGGCTGCAAGGCAAGGCCAGGAGGTTAGCAGCAGGACAACATGAGTGCCAGAAGCCACCAGCCCCTGTGGTACAACCAAGGCCGGCTGGCCACAGGGCGGGGGATCTGCTGGCCCCTGGGGCCCCTCCTGGCTTGGGAAGGACCCCTGCCCATCAGTGTGCCACCAGAGCCCTTTGCGAGTGTGGGAGCAGTGGCACGGTGACCCCTGGCCCCACCATGAGGGGATGAGACCATATGCTGCTGGATGGAGGATGCTTTTCTTAAGCATTCAGATTCCCATCCTGAGTGAGTCACAGGGGGAAGGCACATTTCTTGGGCCAGCAGGTGCCATTAGGCCACAACAGGCCATGTCACCAGTCAGGTGAATGGAGCTGCTGGGAACACAGCCATGTAGAGATAGGAGCCTCCCCAAACAGGCTCCCCAGAGAGGTCTCAGGGCAGGCTGCCAGCCTCCTGGCTCAGGAATCTCATGGGAGCACAGCGGCCTGCGCTCGCCGTCCTGGGTTAGCTGCCAACATCCTGCTGGCATAAGCTACCAGCCTCCAGTCAGTAAAGAGCCTAGTGTGGCCGGTACTGCACAGAGACCCAAGGATAGCCAGCTGTGCACCACGTGGCTGAAAGGCCCCAAGGCTCTCCAAAGTATCAATTAAATCAAGTTTGCTTTGGCAGAGCCCTCAGGAAAGGGTATTGGCTACATTCAGCTCAGGGAGGGGTTCATTCATCACAGGCAACAAAAGCCTGGTGATGCCAGCCAGGGATGCAGACACTGTTCATGTGATGCTGTGGGAGTCAAAGCTGTACAGAAGCAAGCAGAGGAGGGAGTACCACTGTAACCTCCATCAGCTCACAGGCTGAACCTGTGCTGGCACACAATCCCAGAAATTGCGGTGCAGCCCCCAAGCACAGGGGGTCCACTGCAGGACCACAGTGAAGAACCACAGCCCACACACAGCAAACCTGTGTCAAAACCTGCTGCCTCTATCAACCCCAGTCCCTGAGAAACAAGATCTGTCTTCTCTGCTCTTGTTTTCCTCAGGGGAAGACAACCCTTAAGCCACAATAGCAAAATGAGGGATGCTTTTCCTCCTCTTGAGGCTGTCTTGGCATTTCCCAGAGAGAAAACCTCAGGACACAGTTCTGCAGTGTGACATTTTTCACAAGACCAAAGAGATCACATAGCTCTGCACCCACATTCAAGTGTCACAGTGCCAGCCCACTCTCGCCAAGACAGGGATAGCAAGCATTTTCCCATTTCAGAGATGACACCATAAAGACAGAGAGCAGCCAGGGCCACCATCCCACTCCCTTCTGCTTGCAGAGCAAGGACTTACCCATGGCCCAATGGATTTCAGGGAACAAGGACATAAAGAAAGGAGCCCTGAGCCCAGATCGAACTGCACCCCCATTGTGGCAAGACAGAGCAGCTACCATCAGCCTCAGGAAGGGCTGAGGATGCCCCAGGAGCTAGGCCACCCTCCTCAGGATCTGCTCTGCCCTCTTGGGGCACAGCATCACCAGTCTGTGGCTGAATTAAAGTTTCAGAAAGTTTTCCTACCTCTTCACTCAAGACTGCAAGTGCACAAAGAATTATGGAAGGGATGGTTGATAGATGAAAAAAAACCACATTCAAAACTACTTACTGACTAATGATGCAGAAAATGTTATGAATAAGTATCCCTTTCTTGATTTATTACTTTAATTATCTGACGTTCTATAGACCCCCATTAGTGGGGTTTTTTTGGTTTAGATTTCAATTTTCTGTCTCATGGTGAAAGCTATTTATCATAATAATCACTAAAATTCAAAACCTTTTAGCAGTATTTATAAAATTCATTTACTATGTTCAGCCCTTGGAGAATGACAAAGAAGGTGCATTAGCACATGTGCTGAAGTGTTTTATGCAGAATTATCTGTCCATAAGAATGATTAAAAGTTCTTTAGAATATTTGTTATCCATTATGCTGGTTTTTAATTTTTTTTTTTTTTTTAAAGTTTTCCTTACCTATGCTGTGACTGGAAGCTGGGACCTGCTGGTTGGGTGGCTGCTGCACCTTCGTCCGAATGATCCTGCATGTAGTTGAATAGAAATGACTACTTAGTATTAAGCATGCAATTGCAGGGGGCACCGAGCACTGCTTTTTCAGTTCAAAACACCCACAGTACAGTACAAAAATGCTTTTCTGTGCATTGTCCCCTTGGCACCCGCTGAAAGATCAAAGTTTGGTGAGTGGGTTCAGGACCATGTTTTTGCCTCCAGTCCCTGTCATTAGGAACTTTCAGGTGACAGACTCAGACACCCTCATTGGGGTGCTGCAGCTTCAGTGCCTTGAGGACCTAGTCCTTGATGCCCAGGAAAAGGATACCCATTGAAATTTTGGCACCTGTTGGGCCCAGCACCCAGCACCTTCTCCTCAGGGAGCTGGACACTTCTGAATCTAGACATCCCAGCAGACTGCAATCTGCACCCTTTGGTGGTGGGACACATCTCCAAGGCCACACTAGACCACACTGTACCCTAGTACACACTGTACTGGGTACAGCACTCACACAGCTAGAGAACTTGGGCACCTCAGTAATAAGTCAAATTAATACTAAAACAAAAATTTGTTGGATTAAATTCTAATCTAAAAAGCTGAATAACTACATTGTCACCACTGGAGACAGCCACTGATCTAACTTATAATGATGTCAATATTGTAAAAAGCAGAGATGCAGATAAAGTAGAAGGCATAGGTCATGTTGCAAGGCACAGAGAAGCTCCTAAGAAAAGTGGGGAGATGCTACACAAAATGTTCACCTGCCAACACACTGAAAAGAGAAAGACAGGGTCTGAAACACCCCTGGAGATAACACAGGCCTGCCACCGACTGCAGCAGAATTGAAACAGGCTTGAGGGAGGCACGCTGCTCACCCACAGCACATCTCTTAGCCTGACATGCAGCAGTAATGCTGTGTTTCTCCTCTTTACCTAACAAAGTCTTCCCCCATTTCTGACTGACATGAATTTGGAAGTGAGGAGCAGAGGGCAGGTGTGAGACAGCTGGCAGTGCATTCATGGGAACAACGAGCAGTTGCCTGATGGAAAGTCACCCCACGAGCTGGTATGGGAACCCCCACTGGTGACGCCTCTCCCCATTCTGGAAGAGGACATGCTATCATCCTCTTCCCCTATCACCCCTCTGCAGGGCCTGAGGGAGGCTGACAAGAAGTATGTTAGTAAGTATGTTACTAACATACAAGTATGTTAGTAAGCCACCTTCCTGGTGGTCAGCTGCAAAGCAAAGCTGCTAGGTGTTACATCTCTTTGGTGGATGGGTCCTCAGCGCAAAATCCCCAGCCAAGGACTAGAGCAGCCAGCCCAGTGCAGGGATCAGGGCGAGTTTTGATGGAGAAGCACAGCCAAGGACCTGGGACCCTGCATGAGCGCCTGCACAAGGCCTCTCTGTCTTTGTGGCAAGGGAATGATGTCCAGGGCCTTCTGACACATAAACATCTTCATCTCTGGATGGATGGAGGACTGGAGCCCTTTGAAGCAGCTGGGCATTTCCCAGCTTATTTGGGCAAAACTAATCACAATGATTAATTAAGCCTTAATCACACAGACTTGCCCCTGTTGCAGAAGTGGCCTATTATTAATATTAATTAATGTTATTAATTAATAATAATAGTTATTTTTCACTCATTATAAAGCATCAGCTAAAATTCATCTGCAAAAAGCTATGCCCAGCAGCAGGGATACGCTGAGCACAGTCTGTCCCAGTAGCGCCGACATTCTCAAACAGCAGACATTCCCCTGAAGGGAATAGCACGGCGCAAGGGGATCCCCCCTCTCCAATGAGAGGCAGGAACTAGGGTAGCAGTGTGGGGGCTCCGTGTCTCCCTGTGCAGGAATGCCAATTGCTTGGCTTCACCCTCCCTGCAGCAGGACAGGAACCTCACTGTGCCATTTTGAACGGGCTCAAGTCTGCAGCGACAGCGCAGCTCCTGATTTGCATGTCAGTGATGAATAAGGGCATCATGACCTTATAAGGACATCATAAGGGTCTGCATCCTTGGTGTGTAACATCCCTACCGGCAAACCCTTGGAAGTATATGCCTGATTTTAAATAGGAGGATAAGATACACATGCTACATCAAGGAACTGGGAGGACTCGGCATTAAAGCCAAGTATTTTGGTGTGAATTCCGGGTTTCTTGTCATGATAGTTTGGTTTGGGTTTTCAGGATGAGCTCCTAGGCTGTCAAAAACAATTCTCCAGCTTAATAGCCTGATTCAAAAGGATTGTGTGCATTTCTAGAAAAGGGATTGCACACACTCAAAAAAAGGAAAAGATCTTAAGCATCATCACAAGCAGATGAGAAAGAATGAGATTTCCAGCCAAAAAAAGTTTGTGCCAGATCACAAAATGGGTTTCTGATACAATGGCAGTGGGAGTGTGGACATTGTCCATGTGGAAACACACAAGAACACAGCAAGAGGTAGAATACAGAAACTGGCTTGAAACATGACTGGAAACCACTTAATCTCCCTTTTTCCTAGTGTGATGACTGCTTTTCATAGTTTTTTGGAAGATGATGAAAGCTGTAATACACAAATACAGGACTGATCACAGCAGCAGTGCTTCTCATATGGCAGGACTTGCATTGGCTTTAATGGAAGCAGAGCTTTCCCTCAGTTGTTTGAGGTCAGGCAGAATGGTATTTTCCTTCAGTTTCACTGGTATCTACATTATTTTCTCAAATCCTTTCTCAAACCAAAAATGCCATGTCTGTAGGGTTACAGAATGCTTCTCTGGAGTTTCAGGAAGTCAGGAGCTCCCATGCAGCAGCAAAGGCTGCTTGTTAACTGACCTATTTTTGCTCTTGAACATGTGAATGGATGACTCAACGTTCAGTTCAGCAAAGCAGAGACACTGCTCTCTGCTAACACTGGAGAAGCCACTCCAGCTATTCAAGCGGCAACTCCATGAATGCAAATCAGGTTGGGATAGCCAATAAAAGAATATTGCATCAATTTATTTCACGCACATGGACACAAATGGGACTTTATAGCTAGCTGCATTCAAAGAATTTGCATGCAACCATGCAAGTGAAAACCATCTCACCAGCATGGATAGGACTGAGTTCAGCTCAGAGCACACCTCTGAGCAAAAATGGAAGGACACTGCTTGCCAGGGTTGTATGTCTGCATGAGACTGACCAAGAGCTCCTGCTTCCAAGTATTAATCCCTTATTATCGGTCTGTCAGGGGTGGAGACATTGCAGAGTATTTCACTCTGTTTTTTCAGCACCAGCTTTAGACATCCTTCGACTCAGAAGGAAGTGGGTAAGTACAGAAGGTGTAACTGGGATTGCAGGAGCTTAGTGCAGCTCCAGATCCCTCTGTGAGCCCAGTCCTGCTGAGCAGAGTCATGGAAAAACTGCCAAAGGCAGGACTGAGGCTCCAAATGAGATTCTCCTGCACTTCAAGAAAAGCAACTGAAGGCCATTTAAGTGCATCCATATAACAAGAAGACGGCCAAATCAGTTGAAAGTTACTGACTGAATTGCCTCAGCAATACCACACTGACAGTAGCAGGCAGCAGCCAGCATGATACTGGGTCAGCTTCAGCAACACTAAACCAAACATCAAGAGGACAGAAGTGGTACCCCAGGCCCATACCATTGGTACCCTCTTCCAGGCACTGGGCACAAAGCATCCCCTTTTTCCAGGTTACTGTCACCTCTCTCAATGGCCAAATGGCTTCCTTCCAAAAAGCACATTCTGACGAACCCCCACATCATCAAGCAGAGCTGGGGAATCATTTGGAGCAAACGCACAGGATCATAACCAGTGAGGACTACAACTGACAGACTGGAGAAGGATGGGAAAGAAGCAGAGGCCAGCAACAGAACCCGCCCACTCCTAGAAAATGCTTGTAATCTGTGATGCTTTGACTGCCGAGGTGAGCCCACAGCTGCTCCCCAGCACCAAACGCATGAAGGGAACACAGGAGGGCTAATGCAGCTAATGTTTGCTGTCTTGCAAACACCCCGCATGCCCAGCCCTGCTAACTAAATGAGTGTTCAGTGGCAGCACTTTGAGGAGCATCCCTCCCCAGGACCAGACAGATCTTTACCTGTTAATTGAACTGACGCTGGGCACGGTGTCATTGTCACACACTCTCTCAGCGAGGAGTCTATCCCTGATCTCCCAGGCAAACATGGTGGGATTTTGGCGTTTGTACTCCGCAATTTTTTCGACGACTTTGGGTGTGGCGACCTTTGGTTTTGATCCTCCAATCACTCCAGGCTTAATACTCCCAGTTTCATAATACCTGGGACAACATCCAAAACAAAGCTTTAGTTATCACAGGCAGGCAAAGAATATGCCTTGAGATTTACAGAGAACATCATTTCAAGGTAATCAAACCCCAATAAATCCTGAGATACATCTTCACTTTCACATACACATATTCTGCCTATGTAGTGCTTTATCACTTAATAGATTAACTTATATTAATTGGAACTGAGCCCTCGGGATACAATATATATTCTTCTGTAATAGCAATACAAAACAAACAGTGCAAGATTAAAGGGCATGCCGGAATCCAAAATTAACTGAAAATGTGTGTTATTAATCAGTGGTACTTGCAGTAACAGAAACAAATCTCACCCAAGGCCACTTTTTGTGGTGGACTCTTTTGTAAATTACAATTTATACAAAAATTCTCTGACATCAATATCTACAGCTTGTTATCATTTCATAGTGAAATGAAGACCAAGTATTTTATTTTATATGCACCTCCAGAATAAATATTCCAACATATCTCCTCCCCATTTTATGGTTTTAACATGCATGTTATCGTTTTAATAGTTGACATATTCAAAATGCATTCTTTTTATCACTATGTTTTCAGTCGATTCAGTTGCAAACTTCAAGGAAAAGAGAGCTGTCCCCATTCTGATGTGGGTTGGTTTCTGCTGCCAGTCCTGCGGCCTTTCCTCAGCTGTAGTATTCTTACTCACACAGGCAGCTCTGTTGATGCCATGCTGGGGAAGTCAGAACACTGCATGCCCACACTGGCAGAAATCTGCCGATTTCTTCACATGTAAATCACATGGTGCTTTTGGAAGCATTGCAACAAACAATAAATTGCAGCTATGATCTCCAGCCCCACAAGTCTCCCCTTTTAATAAATGAGGCCTTGAACCTGCTGCTATGAGCATCATATCTTACCCACTGAATGCCAGAATGGAGACCAAGAGTGAGACCGCGCTCCTCTGTGCTGCGCTGCCAGGGAGCACAGTGCACAAGGCACTATCCCAGGCATGCATCTTCTTTTCATCTTGTGAATTTTCTCATGAGAAAAAAAATAAATCCTGTGCCTACCTGCAGCAACTGCCCCACTGATCTGGCACATCCCTCTGCACAGGGCAGGACATGGATCCATGAGACTTTCAACCAGGCACCTACCAAGCCACACACCCTCAGCAGCCTAAACACATCCACTCAGCGCTCTATGCCTGTATTTCTAGTAGGGAGTGCAGAAAAGACCCCCGAAGTAAGAATCTAAGAGTGCTGATTAATGTACTTTCTCTGCAGCTATTTGACATGCCCATTATATGAAAAAAAAATTAAATTCTCCAACCTTTCCAGCGTGAACAGAACACAAACAGGCTGCACAGCCAATATCTGTCTCACTCTAACACACAACCATGTTCATCAAATTGCCAGGCTACCTGCCAGGCTACCTGTTTTCAGTCTTTCGGGGAGGGCTCTGTGTGCAGAGCCTAAAATCCCTTGAAGGAGACTGACACTGCATTGTTTGTGCATATTTTCAAATATTCTGGATGCAGATGTGGATTCAGATCTACCTGTATCTATGAACCATTTAACCAGTTTTAACACCAGTTTTAATACATCTAACCAGCAATAGCAAGGGAAAGTGTCAAGTGTCAGAGATGGATTATAACCCTCCTGGTGCCTCTAAACACAGCCTGGTAGTGAGCTTTAGGGCAGAGGGCTAAAATCCAGCTCCCCCTGAGCTTCCTGAGGACATGACAAAATGATGGCAAGCACGGACCTACTGAACATAAACCTATGAAACGTAAATATACTAGAAGTAAACCTATTAAAACCTCACACCCCTGGCTTCAAAATCTTTCCTGCTGGCATTTCTCCTTTCAGGATGATGTTAAAGGAAGACAGAAAATACCATGAATGCTTCCAAACAAAACCTTGCAATTTTCTTAGTTCCTGTCAAAAACAATGGATGTTGCACAAATGTTCTTTAGTGTTTTTCTCCAACAGTGCCCCACTGCCCCATGGCATGGTACCTCTGGTAACTACCTCACAATGCAGGCCAGCAGAGCAGAGCATCAGCCAGCAGTTTGGGAAGCCATGGCTGCACAGGCAAAACGGCATTTCCCACCGCTGACTCACCCTGGTAGGTAACACCATGACGGCAAAGGCTCTCACTGCCACAATACTGTGGCAGCAGCGAGCTCACAGGGGGACAAAGCTCTGGTGCCCTCTGGACGGCAGGGGTTCCACTCCCAAATCCTGATACCACTGCCGGCCTGCTGGCCCTCACCACCTCAGCCCCACAAAGGCACTCGCACATCAGCAGAAAGACCTGTATCACCCAGGAGGGTGCCAGATCAGGCCCAAGCCCTTCTCACCAGTCAGGAGACCTCACTGCAACAGGGGACAAGTCTCATCCAGTGGTGTTATTAATACCTCTCTCCACCTGAACAATGTACCTGGGCACACTAATAAGGCCTGCAGGATGCACAGCACAGACATCCCTGACTCACATCTCCATCTTAAAGGCAAGGATAGCGGTAGTTGGCTTAATTTTCTGCACATTAGATCCAGGCCCTTTGCTCCCAGCAAGCTGCCAATGAAGGGGAAAAGTGGGCACCCTGTGGTACCCTTCTCTGATGGTGGGAGTTTCACTTGCACTGCAACTGCCGGTTCCCTGCCTCTGGAGGTTTTTCAACGATCTGCCAAGCACTGAAAAAATTCCAACTATAGAATTCCAAATGTGGAGATTTATCACAAAGATCCCCATCTTTCACACACACACACACACACACAGAGCTGCAATTACAGTGACATTTTATCCACTGTAATTATTAGTTATGAAAATAATGAGCTATGAAATTCCAATTTATTGTTGACAACTTTAGTGACAAAGCTCTGAATCCTCACTCTTAGCTATCTAGTACAAATACACCACTGGTAGATTTATTCAAACTATCAAAAGCAAAGTCCTTGAACATTTGCCTAGTAAGTAAATAGACTGTTTCTTAGCTGTGAACTGACCCTAGCAGGAACTTGTGGCAATTCTGCTGCAGAAGAAAGCATCACCAGCCTAACCATGTCAGCAATGTGCCGACAGCGGATGCAAACCAGTAACAGAGTTAAGCAGCCATGATGGGCACATCAGTCTCACGTAAATCCCATGGAAAGTTTTTCTCTCTAGAATAACAAAGGCATCAATGTCCTTAAAATTACACTGCAGGCACACACACAGCTTGCAGCAGAATGTATCTCCTTGCAATGGAAGTGAATGGGAAAAAGCAGGGATGCTGAGTGTAACCTGCAAGCAGGCTCACACAGCTCTCTCAAAACGCACCATGAAGGGTTGTGAAGGCTCTGTGTGAGCAGAGATGAGAAGGAGCTCTGGGAAAAAGAGTGCCAACAACTACAAAACCAAAGGCCTGTGACTATACCAAGTCAGTCTAATCCAGAACACTTAAACGGCCATTGAGAGACCGTAAATGCGGCTAGTCCAAGCAGATCCCCTGCATGATACAACAAAAAAAAATTGCTTTAACAGTCTTTGCAGCTATGCTATCCTGAAAAGCAAGTTCTCTAAAAATTGGAGAAGCAAAAGGTAAAAATAAAACCAGTGAAATCCTAAATAATGAACTGTGAAGGTTTAGTAAATAGTTCAGGAATTAACTTTCCAGAATATCAAAAAAACCCTGTTCTAACAAAAAAAAAAAAAAAAAGTTTTCTTTAATATAAGATGCCCAAGTACCTCAGAATACCTGGTGCCAAAAACCATTTTAACACTATAGTTTATACAGACTATGTTCAGATTTATTCATGAGATACAAAGAAGCACTAATGGTATTTTTGACCTGTATCTATGTCAAATTTTAAAATGAAAACAGGAAATTATGCAAAATCAGAGTTTTAATTTCTTGTTGTCCCAGTGGCTCAAACAGCGCTGGCCCGAACAGAGGACTATTCCCCAAATAGCCCAAAATAAGAAGGTTAATAGTTACTTATGGTATTCTGTGCTCTGATTAAGGACATAGTCCAGCACAAGAGTAGAAAAAGATGTTGAACTGAACAGTAGGACAGATTGCAGAATAGCCTGTGTGAATGAACGCCCTGCAATGTTGAAGCAATACATAGCATTACTGTTAAAAGAGAGTCGTCTTTGGAAAGTAAAACAAGTGTTTTCCACAACTTCTATTTCTTTTTTGCATTTTTTTGATGATGGCTCCCAGATGTCTCTGCTCATTCAGAACAGACAAGCACAGGATGCCTGCTGTATATACAACAAATATACACTACATAGCATTTTGTGCTTTGTGGCAGAATCACCTGTAAGAAACTGTGGAAGGGGCAAACCACACATATGAACAGTATCACTTTCCCTTCACATCAGGTGTGTAAAACCATGAGTGGTCAGGAAGCTCCTCAACTCATTGGGCTGGTTTTCTGAGGTTTCTACTGTTCTCCATTTGGCCACAGCCTTCAGTTCAGGGACCGGCACTGACACTTTTGACGGACACAGCAGACTCATAGTCCCCCCTTTACCTGCCAAGTATTTTGCTGACGCAACCGTGGCTGACGCGGAGCTGCCGGGAGATGTCACACGGCCGGACCCCTTGGTGGGCGAGCTCCACGATCCTTTGGCGAACGACATCTGGGAGAGGGCGGCCGTTCACAAAAACACCCCCCAGCTGATTCACACCTCCATGTCCTGAAACACACAGGGAAAGGGGAGCAGGACAGGAGAAGAATTGCTACGTGAGTGTTTCAGATGCCTCTGCAGGCCATACTCCCCAGCCCCAGCACTCCTCGGCACTCAGCATCTCCCCCCAGCATCGGTCCAACTGATCTTCCCCTGACATGAAGCACTGAGGTGGCCGTCCGCGCTGCCGTAATGCCACTCGCCAGATGGAGGACCCTCCTGCCAGAACACAGGTCGGGCCTCTTATAGGAAAATGGCCCCAGAAAGCCACACGCAGAGGTGCCCGGCTCTCTGGACGTTGGCCACCCTCCTTCCAGTGCCAGAGGCCACTTTCACCAAGCCACAACTCTGGGGGCAAGCCCAGTGCTGCCCCGTGGAGAAGAGGCAGCTCATAAGCCTCAGGCTAGGAAACCAGCTGAAAACAGAGCTGCGTGGTAGCTCAGAAAGTACACTGTATCTAAGCACAGAAGGAGATAAGCTAGATTACATACATGGGGGTTTGGGGGTTTTTTTACAGGTAACTTGACTCAATCAAGAGAAAGAAAGAAAAGCAAAAAAGAAAAAAATGTGTAAGAGCATGATTTCGCCCTTATAATTTACAGCAGTCCTGGCAAATACTATGATCCCACAAACAAAACATGAACATTCAGGCAAGCCCAGTATATTATTCCATTTCAAGCAGATTTGCACTCTTCACCTTTACAAGGTGAATCTTATATCTGGTGGGAAACAGGACCCACTTGGGTTAATACAGAAGGAAGTAAGTAATGAAACTGTGTAAAACTCATGAACTTGTAATAATCCCATGTACCAAGTGAGGTAATATGATTAAACTTCGTGTTGTTAATCATCCAAACTACTTTGATTACGGGGCAGTAGAGAAGCTGAAAACAAGCAACAGGAGCAGTACATATGGCAATTCTGGAATAAAAATAATACAGAAATACTATTTGCACGGGGCTCTAATGGTACTGAATAAGATGACAAGCCAAATGCCTCGGTGTTAAAGAAAAAAAAAAAAAAAAAAAAAAAAAAACAGGAAAAGAAAGAAAAAGGAAAAAATATCATATAGAGCTATTCTTATTTAGATCTAGTCATTTCACTGTTGATAAACTGCTGCCAAACTTTGCAAACACCTTCTAAAACTGTCAGGACACATAATGAATCCACGTGAAATATGTGATTGCTAAAGGTAGCTTCAGCCTGTGGAGAGGGAACAAGTGCCTTCTCAGCCTGCATCGCTGCGAGAGGCAGATCGAGCTGGCCTGGGGCTGGCACTCCCCTCCTGCAGCCCCGGGCGCAGGAGTACACCCCGGTGCGGGCTAGGGAGATGCCAGCAGCGGTAAAGCCACACCGGGGTTGGGATTATGCCGCGGCCAGAGTGGGGATAACACGATGGTGTAGGGGAGCAATCCTTTAACGCTGCAGAGAACTGTCACCCATCAAGCGGCTTTAACTGTACAAAATCACACACTGCGCATCCAATATGACTGGGAAGATCCGGTGGTGGTGGTCAAAGAACGGGAGATGATGGGGGGGGGGGGGGATTGGAAGGAAGAGGAAAGGGAAAGGGAGAAAGGGAGAAGAGAGAAAGGGAGAAGAGAAGAAGGAAGAGCAGAAGGAAGCAGAAGAGGAAAGGAAGCAAGAGAAGGAAGGAAGGGAGGAAGGAGAGGAAGGAAAGGAAGAAAAAACAGAGAAACTGTGTGGGAGAAAAAGAGAGATGAAGAGGGAAATTAAAGAGAAAAAGAGAAAGAGAGAAAGAAAAAGAAAGACAAAAAGAAAGGGGGGGGGGGGGAGAGATAAAGAAAAGGGAGCATTGAGGCATGCGTTTCCTTAGGGAAAAGGCTGATTCTCCCGCCGTAGGCTGTTCCCAGCCCCGTCAGGCCGGCGGAGCCCGGGTCTGCCCCAGCCAACACAGCGGCCCTCCAAGTCTCCCGTGAAACAACGGCTGGGGCCGCGGCCATCCTCTCCGCCGCTCCGAGGGACCCCTCGCCAAACCTGCCACTGCTTCGGGAATCGGCTCCGGCGCCAAGCGCATCTTCCTGCCCTCGCCGGCTCCCGCTCCGAAAGCAGCGGAGCTCCCAGCACGGCTGCGGGCTGGCACCGGGAGCCCCGTCGGGCCGGCGGGCTGCGGGAGGCAGGAAGCGGGGAACACGGGTCTCTGGTCCCCTGCCGGGGCGTGGATGAGGGAGCGGGACCGGGGCGTGGCTCCGCTTCCCTCTCCGCAGCCCGAGACTCCCCACAATCAGCCGTGGTGCTGGGAGCCTCTGGACAGAGGACGGGTGAACCGTGGCGGGCTGCAGAAGTGCTGGCCTGAGGGCCGGCAGATCCCCGGGAGCTGCCCCCGAGGCCAGGGCTCTACTCACGCGGGGAGGCGAAGCCTCGGGGACCATGCCGGCGCCAGGAGGACCGACGTCTAGCTCGGGACGGTCCGTCTCTGGCCGCCAGCTCTGGTTCCCCGCCGGCGGCAGACCCTCCAATGCCCGGCTCCCTCCTCCTCTTCCACTGGCGTTACTCCCTGTTCCTGTCCTAGGGAGCCGCGGGTATGGGGATCGCAGGGTGGCTAACGGCCCAGGGCGCTATCGCCCTGCGGCCGGGATCCGGAACCGCGATAGAGGGTGGGGGAGTGGATGGGTGGCTGTGGGTTTCCTTCTGGTTTGCCCTAAATTCCAGCTGCAGGCATCGATTTTCCAGGACTGCGGATGACGGAAGCTGCGGCGAAAAGCGCCGCGGCTTCTCACGCCTGGGTGCCCCGTTCTCCTTCGGCTGCAGTCCGCGGGGCCCGCGGTGGGGCTGCCAGACGCTCCGCGCCCCCTCGCCGGCTAGCCACCAGTAAAGTTTGCTGTAAAAAACGCTATTCGGGTCGATGCCGGGAGAGAGTGACTCGCCGCTTGCCGCGGGAGGGACAATCCGTTTACTCGGGGACTGCCGCAGCCCGTTATCTGCCCAGGCACCCTCTGGAACGGCGGGGAGAGGGACAGGGGCGCGGAGAGACGAGCGGGGAAAGACGGAGTGAGGGACATCTCCCGCCCTACGGCTGGGTGGTTTATCCTGCAAACAAATTTATTTTAGCTCCAGGGCTGCGGTGCACGAGGAAATGAGATTAGTTCTACCTTAAATTCCCTCGCCATCTCCCGCCGTAATGCAGCGTTTAACTCACCGTGAGAGAAGATGTCATTTCACATAACACTGTGCTAATGGATAAGTCTTCCCCGACCTCTCAAGCACGACGCATCTCTGCAGCCCGCGACCTGTTACCTCAGCCACGTCTGCCCGTCCGTTCCTCCGCGGCAGAGCTCTGCGGAGCCGCTGCGCCTACCCATGCTGTACCGGTAACAGGGAACAAAAACCTCCCTCCAGCGACGCTGCCCGCCCTTTGTGGTGCCTGTTTGCTTCTTTCTTTTCATTACTATTATAATTGGGTTTTGTTTCGTTAGTTTGAAATAACGAATATCAGAATGTCGACATAGAGGGAGAATATCATAGACAAAAGTTTTCCGTTCGTCGGTAACACCGGACGACTTTTTTCACGGGGATTCGATTTAGGACGATAAAAAATACGAAAATACACACGCTTATAGATAGAAACGAGAGCGCGTGAACACCACAGACGGACACGCACACGCGTGTGTACATCCGTCCCCGTGCACAAACACATTTCGGCGGCGGCTACAATTGAGAGTAGTAAACGGTCTAAATGGGAGAACGAGGTCCTGCCGCATCCCACCGCTGTCCGTCCATCGGCAAAGCACCCACATACAGAGCCGCCCTCCCCACGGAGCACGGCGGCTGCGGCTCTTGGTCCGCCCCGCACCCCGCGGCGGCGACAACCCCGGACAGCAGTGAACCAAAACCCCAGGGCGGCAACGCTGTCCGCGATCTCGCGGGGCCCGTCGCGGCGTGTTGGAGAAGTTGGAGCGCCGGCCACTTACTGTGCATCGCTGCAAACGGGTCGTGCTTACAGTGAATTTCCATCGGGGCGGTCCGAGAGGGGCTGCTTCTCCGAGTAAGTCCCGATTCGCCACCGGCTCACGGCTCAGGGGCTGGGGAGGGAGGCCCAGGAAACAGCCGAGGCAACGAAAAATAAAACCAACCAACAAAAAAAAACAAGGGGGGGGGGAACCCCAAACAAACAAACAAACAAAAAAAAAACCAAAAAATCACTCGACCAAAAAAGGATAGGAAAAAAAAATTATTGAGTCCCGCCCCGAGCGGGCCCCGGTATCCGACAGAGCGGCTCCCCTCACCGCCCGCAAGGTCCAGCCACTCCGTCGGGGGCAGCGAGCACCCTCAGCCCAGGGCTGCGCGTCTACCCCCTGCAGCTCTCCGGGAGACCGCCGAACCGCGGCACCCGGCTCCGGGGCGGTGCGGCGCGGGAAAGCGTCTCGGTCCGGCGGCGAGAGCCCGGCGCTGCCTGCCCGACGGCTCTTTGTGCTGGCTGCGCCGGCGGCTGCTCGGCGGGCGAGCTGGAGGGCGGGCGGGTGGCGGTGGGCGCTCCGTCCGTCCGTCCGTCGGTCCGTCCGTCGGAAGGGCTCGGTCCCGGGGCG